>JAODAL010024203.1:0-61053 GCA_025379985.1 Phyllomedusa bahiana | reverse complement strand
CTCCCTTGGGCCCGGGCCCTCCACATGTGTCATGGCCACTGTCGCCTTACTGCTGCGTTGCTCCTCCCGTGCCCCCACACTGTGTCATTGTCCCATTTTGGGGCCACCCTTTTTTTTGCCAGCCCCAAAAATTGTCATTGTCCCGCCTACCTCATACTGCTGCCGCTGTGACCTCCACTTGGATTGGACTCGTCCCCCTAATACTTTTTTTTTACCTCCAAAAAGTCATTGTGCCACGTCTGCCCCTCATACGCTGCTGCCTGAACCCCCACACGGTATCATTGTGCCACTCTGTGGCCTAATACTGTTTTGCCGCCTCCAAAAATGTCATTGTGCCACTGCCTGACCTCATACTGCTGCCGCTGTGACCTCCATGTGTGATTGTGCCACTCTGTGCCCTAATACTGTTTTTCCAACCTCCATAATGTCATTGTGCCACTGTCTGACCTCATACTGGCTGCCGCCGTGACCTCCACACTGTATCATTGTGCCACTCTGTGGCCTAATACGGTCTTGGCGCCTCCAATAATGTCTTGGTCCACTGTCTGACCTCATACTGCTGCCGCCGTGACCTCCACACTGTGTGATTGTGCCACTCTGTGGCCTAATACTGTCTTGCCGCCTCCATAATGTCATTGTGCCACTGTCTGACCTCATGCTGCTGCGGCTGCCGCCGTCACCTCCACACGGTATCATTGTGCCACTCTGTGGCCTATACTGTTTTGCCGCTCCATAATGTCATGTGCCACTGCCTGACCTCATACTGCTGCCGCCGTGACCTCCACTGTGTGATTGTGCCACTCTGTGGCTTAATACTTTTTTTCCGCCTCCATAATGTCATTGTGCCACTGTCTGACCTCATACTGCTGCCGCCGTGACCTCCCCACTGTGTGATTGTGCCACTCTGTGCCCTAATACTTTTTTTCCGCCTCCATAATGTCATTGTGCCACTGTCTGACCTCATACTGCTGCCGCCGTGACCTCCACACTGTGTGATTGTGCCACTCTGGGGCCTAATACTGTTTTGCCACCTCCAGAATGCCATTGTGCCACGGTCTGACCTCATACTGCTGCCGCCGTGACCTCCCACAACGTGTTGATTGTGCCACTCTGTGGCCTAATACTGTTTTGCCACCTCCAGAATGCCATTGTGCTACTGTCTGACCTCATACTGCTGCCGCCGTGACCTCCACACTGTGTGATTGTGCCACTCTGTGGCCTAATACTGTTTTGCCGCCTCCAGAATGTCATTGTGCCACTGCCTGACCTCATGCTGCTGTGGCTGCCGCCGTCACCTCCACACTCTATCACAAAATGTTGCCCCCTGGCTCTCAGCTTTTTTTTTTTCCAGCTTTCGCTACCATGACTTTATCAGGCTACTTTCCCGCTTGGGTTTTTTTTGGTCAGTTTTGCCCCTCTTAATTGCCCAGGGAAATTTTTTTATTGAAGCGTTTCTAAGGCGGGGGGCAGTCTGTGGTGTCATATAAAACACAAATTTTTTGAAGACAAACCCAAAGCCCTTGCAAAATTTTAAGCATGGAAAAAAAGTTCTACAGCCCTGAGGCTTGGCACCGGGGAAAGCTTTTTTTTAACTGTTTGGGCCCGAAGTAATTTGGGCCCGAAAGTTTTTGTCGGAAAATTCGGCGAAGTAAAACCCGAACCGAATTTTTGGAATTCGGCCACTCTAAAATTACCTTTTTTTTTTTCCATTTTTTTGTTTGTAATTTGATTAAAAATCCTTTTTCCATTTTTAAATGTTTAATTTGAGATTTTTTTTTAAAAAATCTAAAAAAAAAAGTAAAGAAAGAGATTACATGATTTAATTGAGATATAACATGACTTGAGAAAATTTGATCAAATGATAATTTCCCAAAAGGCGGCAACATAACAACTGTCTGCATTATGCAAGTTTTTTAAAGAAATAAAAATGATTGAAACATATGTGATAATAAAAATGGGCGATTTGTTTAAAAAAAAGTGGAATTTTTTAAAATTTCAAAAAAACTTCGGTCTAAACGAAGTCAAGTTTGGGGGTACTTTGTTGTGCTTTTGTTTGAAAAAAAATGGCTGCGAGACATGCACATGGGGCAAGAATTTGGGGGGGAAGAAGGGCAACCCTAAATGACATGGCAGAGATGAAGCCAATAAGAGACCGGGGGGATTCTGTGACATCACCGCCAAATAAAAGTCCCGGTGCGAGTGGGAGTCATACCTTTTTAACTGTATGATGGGGAATTTTGCTTCCCGGGTTTGCTTATGATTCTTTTTAAAAAGAACTCATTTTTTCGCGATTTTTGGGGGGTGTCACGCTTGTCTAAGAACTGCTTCTTTAATTAAAATTTTGATTCTTGAGGTTTTTGCAACTAAAGTCCAGTGTGCGTCCAATGCAGCGAAAACTTTAATGCTATCTGCTCAGTTCTTCAAAATTTGAATTCCAAGGGTTTTTTAAAGCCTGTTCCGTTGATTCTTTTAAAAGAAACAGGTTTTTACAACCAAATCCCTTAATTTTTGGGGTTGTATTTCTTGGAAAAATTTGATCCGGGGAAAATTAGGTTGTGTCCTAAAAAAATTTTTTTCACCGAAAAAAAAAGACATTTTCCTGTAGCAAAATTTCAAAAACCAAATTTTTAATTACAAGTTTTTTTTGTTGTTGTGTATCGTAAAATACCCCCATTTTAACACGCTAAAAGCGGGAAATTTTTTGGGTTTGCTAATTCTTTTGGGCTTTTACCCCGGGGGTTAAAAAGCGTTGTTCTCCCGTTGTATCACTAAAAACTTTTCTTTTTCACGCCAAAAAAGACATTTTTTGTAGCAAAATTCAAAAACCGAATTTAATTAAATTTTTTTTGTTGTTGTGTCCCATAAAATAACACCTTTTTTAACACGCAAACAAAGCTGGAATTTTGGGGGTTTTGTCAATTCATTTGCGCAATTTCATCCAGGGTTAATTAAGCGTTGTTCTCCCGTTGTGGTCACTAAAAAAACATTTTTTTTTTCACCCCAAAAAAAGCCATTTTACCTGAGCATAGTTATAACCGAAGGTTTAATTAAATTTTTTTTTTTGTTGTTACCATAAAATAACCCATTTTAACAGTCAAATGGTGATTTTTGGGTTTTATTCTTTTGCCATTTTACATCCAGGGGGGTTAAATTTGGTTGTTCTCCGGGTTTTTGGCACTAAAAGAGCTTCTTTTTCACCACCCAAAAAAGACATTTTTCCTGTGTAAATTATAACCGAAAGGGTAATTACAATTTTTTTTTGTTGTGTACCGTAAAAAACCCGCCTTTTTTAAAACGCCAAAACTGGTAATTTTTTTGGTTGCTCATTTATTTTGGCAATTTTTCATCAGGGTTAATTAAGCGAGTTCTGCCATTGTGGTCAAAAAAAAGAAACTTCTTTTTCACCGCCAAAAAAAAAACATTTTACCCGTGATAATTCATAACCGAAAGGGTTTAAAATTTTCAGTTTTTCTGTTGTTTGTTACCCTAAAATACATGCCCTTTTAACACGCTTAAATGGTAAATTTTTGGTTGCTCAATTTTTTGCACTTTTAATCCCCGGGGTTAATTTTGCGTTGGGGTTTTCGTTGTGGTCCTAAAAAAAAACGTTCTTTTTCACCGCCAAAAAGACATTTTCCTGAGAAATTCTAAACCCAAGGTTAATTAAGCCTGTTTGGTTTTATATTCATAAAAACCAGTGTTTTTAAAAAGGGACATGCAAGTAAATTTTTCCTGGCCATTTGTGGGCGAAGCTTTTTACTGGGTTCTTTGGGGCAAATACAGGGTGTGTATTTTTCTAGCGAATTTTTTCTAAAAAATGTCCTTTTTACATTTTAGAAAAAACATATGTCGACAGAGGGTGGCAGGGTTTTCACCTGCGAGTGGCACAAACATTTTTTGGGGCGGCCCAGGGCGCAGCAAGCAAAAGGGGCTCGCAGCAGGGGGCACTCGGGGGAGGCCCCAAAATGCCGTTCATCTAGCGGCCCCTTGTGACCACAACCCCAAAAGGTTCTTGATTGGTTGACTAGGTCATCCCCTTCCTCCCAGATGACATCTGACAACAACACCAAGAGTCGGTGGGAACGTCAGACACAACCCTTGTTGGGATTCCCCGGGGGGGTCAGCGGCCCCCTGTCCTCAAACCGCCTTGTCCCATCGGCCCAATTCCTCCTTTTGCGTTTGGCGGGAAAGTTATGGGGGTGGAGGTGGCTGGGGGGTCATGTTGTGAGGGGGTCAGCCTTGCTACAAAGACCATTTATGAGAAAAGCAGTGATGAGAAACAAAATCGTGATGATGTAGCCGACCACATTGGGGGCCGGGTGAGAAGGGGTTATCATCATCAGGGGAAAGAGGGGCCCCGTTTCGGTCAGGGAGCGGGCGGGTGGGTTGTTTTGGCCGAGGGGTCGCAGGGGGCAGCAGTGGGAGGTCGGGACCCAAACCCAGGGGGGTAGAAATCCCCTTGCGCGATCCAAAAAAGGGTAGCGGCAAAAGGGCCCCCTCCAGCCGGGGGGCCACGGCGGCAGTAGTCATCAGTGCGGAGCCGTTGGCGGGTAAAAAAAAAACAACTCGGCTTTGGGGCATTTCTTTGTAAGAAAAACGGAAAGGGGGGCCCAAAAAAAGGGGGTAATTTTGGGAATCAGTAGGCAGAAAAAGGGGGACGTGGCCAGGGAGAAAACTTTTCCCCCAGGGCCCTCCGCCCAAACACATGGCATCACAATCCGGGGGCCGGGGAAAAAAACGGGGCTCAAAAGGGGGTGGTCCTTTCCTGCCACCCCCCCAGAAACCCACCCACAGCAGCGGCCAGGGGGGGAAACGCATGCCTTGCAGCCAGTCAAGCCTCCACCACCTTGCAGAAGGGAAAGGGTTTCTCTTTGCAAAAACTCCCCGGCCCCCAGATGCTCCTGCTCCTCGCTACTCATGGCCCAGCAGTGGTTAAAGCGAGGCGTTGGGCCAAAGAAAAACAACAGTATGCGTCCAAAAAACCCTTAAGGGGGCAGAAGCTACCGTGTTCCTGCCCAAAGTTTTTTGGGTTTACTCCCAGTCCCCCCCTTTTTCCAAAGGGTTTGGACTTGCACCTTTTCAGAGAACTAATGGCTTGGGTTTTTCCCGAGATGGGGTTTCCAAGCCAAAATTTAAAATTTTCCAAAAAAGGGGCGGGTCCCACATTTCATAAAAATTTAAAAAACGGGAAGGGGGGCTAGCCCTTTGGGAGCTTAGGGGTTTTTGGTTCCAAAGGGGCCACGGGGAGCGTGGAATTTTGGAGCTGAAATAGGGGTCAGGGCCAGTACTTTGCCCTTTTAGGGCCCCAGGGGGGGGAAATTGTGCTTCCTCCCCGGCCCACACCCAAACCAATTTTGGGACGGAGAGGGCCGCGTTTTTTCAAACTGCGGTTTCCTGCAAAAATTGCCCGCCCTCGCCCCTCCTACCACCCCATAATCTCAGCCTCCAAAAGGGTCCCTTTTTTCCATCTTTTTCCCACATGGGGTGGGGCACGTGGTATCACGCAGTTCTACACCGGGGCTTGCCCCTAAAAAACGAATTTCCAAAAAGGGGGGAAAATGCTCCGGGGTCAATGCGGGCAAAAAATCGATGTGGGCTTTTCCCCCCGGCCCAAAACGAAATCAAAAACCATGTTGATGGACAATGGGAGGAACGGGTTTTCCGCGCTGCCCCCGAGGGGGGAATGGTCCATGCACCCGGGCATGGCGCTTTGTTTTTTAATTTGTTTGTGAAAAGGTTTCCTAAAGTTTTTCCCCCGGATTTTCAGAAGATTTGTAGGGCCCCGGAAACTGGCATGCACTTCATTAAATTCCTACAAACCCAAAGGGAAACCCCCCAAATTTTCCCAGTGGCAAAAAGGCCCCCCCCAAACCCAAACTCTGAATATGGATGTTTCCACCCGTTTGGAAAATTCCACCCCTCCCACTTTTTTGGCCCCGACGTATAACAGAGAAAGGCCATTAACTTTTTTTTGGGATGTTTCCAGGGGGACAGGAGTACCCCCCTGTGTAACTTTGATGTCACCCAAATGGAAAGCTCTTGGTGAAAACCTCCGTTTTTTTAAAGGGGCCCAAATTCGAGGGGGCCGGTGTTAATATCAGTCACCCAGGACTAGGGGATGAATAACGTCATTTCATGCTTCATGCCCCTGGAACAAATGCTAAAAAACCCTTTGTTGGGCGGGGGAATTTGGAAAATGTGGCGCCCAACTTTCTCGCGGCCCCCCATGAGTTCCATGGGGACTGAAGATGGAGGAGGGGGAGGGGGAAACTTTGGGACCCCCAAGCATTGTCTGGTGAAAATGAGTGGATTTTCTACCCAGGTGAAAAAACAGGACCAGGGGAGGGGGTAGATGGAGTTGGGGGGAAGAGAGGCAGATGACCCCGCCCAAACACCGTGGGAGTATAAGGGGGGAGATGGAGGCAGGAGCCCCTTTGGGGTCATTGTGCAGTTGGCCGCAGAAGTTATTTGCCCGGCTAATGGGCAAGCCGAATAGTCGCACTTTCCCGGGAAGGGGTTTTACTTTTTGGCTCCCCCCCCCTATTTGGGCCCCCCCCCCCCCCCCGCTACCGGTCCAAAATGGGAGCCTTTTTCCCAGCTGCGAGAGGGAGGACAAAATCCCAAATACTATAAAGGGGGAAACCCCCGCCAAATCAGTTTGGGCCCCTGCCTATATGCGGCATTGTTTCCCCCCCTGACAGGTCTGACCCGGGGGGGGTTTTTTAGCGCTCAATTTCTACTGCGCGGGTTGCTGAGGGCAATGGGGGGGTAGGGCAGTACCAGCTCCAAACAGCAGAACCTAAGTCTGGGGTTTACTGATGAGCAGTTCCTTCCCCCGGCCCCTAAATGAGGAGGGGAGTTGCCAGCAACAGCAGAAAGGGCCTTTGGGGGCATCCCGAACCAACAGGGGGGTGGCTACCTTTGGGCAGCACTTTTTCCAACCCCGTTAGAAAAAATCCGCTGGGCTACTTTGGGGAGCCAAAATGGATGTGTGGCCCCAACTTGCCGGTTTTTGCAGGGGGGAAGGGTTTCCCCGCCCGGCCGTAGTGTTGGGGATCAAGACGGGGTTCAGTGCGGCGGGGGCCATCTTTTCCCCCAAAGGGGAACCCGCTTTTTCCACGGGAAAATGTGGGAAAACTGACCTTTTTTCAAAAATTGTTTAGGCGTGGAACGGCCAGGATTTCCACCCCAAATAAACCAAAGCCTTGGCGTCGGGTACATCGCCAGGGACACCTCACCCAATCTGTGAGAAATGAGTATGGGTTCAAACTACTTGCCTCAGCCACTATTCTGATGCCGCCACCCGCCTGATGCCACACATCTGCTGCCAGTTTCTCTATTTGCCACCAACCATCTTTACCAGGGACTGGTATTGCCACCCACCTCCACACACTGTCATTGTGCCACTCTATGACCTTATACTGCTGCTGTTGCTGGTGCCGTGACATCCACACTGTGTCATTGTGCCACATTCTGACCTCATGCTGCTGCTCCTGCTGCTGTTGTTGCTGCTGCGGTCACCTCCACACTGTGTCATTGTGCCACTCTCTGACCTCATGCTGTTTCTCCTGCCGTCAACTCCACTCTGTTTTTGTGCCACTCTGTGGCCTACTACTGTTTTGCTACCTCCAGAATGTCATTGTGCCACTGTCTGACCTCATGCTGCTGCTGTTGATGCTGTCAACTACACACTGTGTCATTGTGCCACTCTGTGGCCTACTCCTGTTTTTGCCACCTCCAGAATGTCATTGTGCCACTGCCTGACCTCATGTTGCTGCTGTGGCTGCTGCTGTGACCTACACACTGTGTCATTCTGCCACTGTTTGACCTCAAGCTGTGGCTGCTGCCGTACCCTCCACACTCTGTGATTGTGCCACTCTGTGGCCTACTCCTGTTTTTGCCACCTCCAGAATGTCATTGTACCACTCTCTGACCTCATGCTGTTGCTGCTGTCACTTCCA
Source organism: Phyllomedusa bahiana (assembly GCA_025379985.1). Classification (NCBI taxonomy): domain Eukaryota; kingdom Metazoa; phylum Chordata; class Amphibia; order Anura; family Hylidae; genus Phyllomedusa; species Phyllomedusa bahiana. The sequence continues at coordinate 53,092 of JAODAL010024203.1, read as the reverse complement.
CTCTATGTCATTGTGCCACTCTGTTGCCTACTACTGTTTTGCCACCTCCAGAATGTCATTGCGCCACTGCCTGACCTCATGCTGCTGCTGTGGCTGCTGCTGAGACCTACACACTGTGTCATTGTGCCACTGTCTGACCTCATGCTGTGGCTGCTGCCGTACAATCCACACTGTGTCATTGTGCCACTCTGTGGCCTACTCCTGTTTTTGCCACCTCCAGAATGTCATTGTGCCACTGTCTGACCTCATACTGCTGCTTTGGCTGCTGCCTTAACCTCCACACTGTGCCATTGTGCCAGTCTTTGGCCTACTCCTGTTTTTGCTACCTCCAGAATGTCATTGTGCCACTGTCTGACCTCATGCTGCTGCTGTGGCTGCTGCTGTGACCTACACACTGTGTCATTGTGCCACTGTCTGACCTCATGCTGTGTCTGCTACCTTACCCTCCACACTCTGTCATTGTGCCACCCTGTGGCCTACTTCTGTTTTTGCCACCTCCAGAATGTCATTGTGCCACTCTCTGACCTCATGCTGTTGCTGCCGTCACTTCCACTCTATGTCATTGTGCCACTCTGTGGCCTACCACTGATTTGCCACCTCCAGAATGTCATTGTGCCACTGCCTGACCTCATGCTGCTGCTGTGGCTGCTGCTGTGACTTACACACTGTGTCATTGTGCCACTGTCTGACCTCATGCTGTGGCTGCTGCCGTACCCTCCACACTGTGTCATTGTGCCACTCTGTGGCCTACTCCTGTTTTTGCCACCTCCAGAATGTCATTTTGCCACTGTCTGACCTCATGCTGTGGCTGCTGCCCTACCGTCCACATTGTGTTAATGTGCCACTCTGTGGCCTACTCCTATTTTTACCACCTCCAGAATGTCATTGTGCCACTGTCTGACCTCATGCTGCTTCTGTGGCTGCTGCCTTAACCTCCACATTGTGTCATTGTGCCACTCTTTGGCCTACTCCTGTTTTTGCCACCTCCAGAATGTCATTGTGCCATTGCCTGACCTCTTGGTGCTGCTGTGGCTGCTGCTGTGCCTTACACACTTTGTCATTGTGCCACTGTCTGACCTCATGCTGTGGCTGCTTCCGTACCCTCCACACTCTGTCATTGTGTCACTCTGTGGCCTACTCCTGTTTTTGCCACTTCGAGAATGTCATTGTGCCACTCTCTGACCTCATGCTGTTGCTGCCGTCACTTTCACACTCTGTCATTGTGCCACTCTGTGGCCTACTACTGTTTTGCCACCTCCAGAATGTCATTGTGCCACTGCCTGACCTCATGCTGATGCTGTGACCTACACACTGTGTCATTGTGCCACTGTCTGACCTCAGGCTGTGGCTGCTGCCGTGCCCTCCAAACTGTGTCATTGTGCCACTCTGTGGCCTACTCCTGTTTTTGCCACCTCCAGAATGTCATTGTGCCACTCTCTGCCTCATGCTGCTGCTGTGGCTGCTGCCGTAACCTACACACTGTGTATATTGTGCCCCTCTGTGGCCTACTCTGTTTTTGCCACCTCCAGAATGTCATTGTGCCACTCTCTGACCTCATGCTGCTGCTGTGGCTGCTGCCGTAACCTACACAACTGTGTCATTGTGCCCCTCTGTGGCCTACTCCTTTTTTTGCCACCTCCAGAATGTCTTTGTGCCACTGCCTGACCTCATGCTGCTGCTTTGGCGCTCCCTTAACCTCCAAAACTGTGTCATTGTGCCACTCTTTGGCCTACTCCTGTTTTTGCCACCTCCAGAATGTCATTGTGCCACTGCCTGACCTCTTGCTGCTGCTGTGGCTGCTGCTGTGACCTACACACTGTGTCATTGTGCCACTGTCTGACCTCATGCTGTGGCTACTGCCGTGCCCTCCACACTGTGTCATTGTGCCACCTGTGGCCTACTCCGTTTTCTGCCACCTCCAGAATGTCATTGTGCCACTGTCTGACCTAAATGCTGTTGCTGCCGTCACTTCCACTCTATGTCATTGTCCCCACTCTGTGGCCTACTACTTTTTTTGCCACCTCCAGAATGTCATTGTGCCACTCGCTGACCTCAAGCTGATGCTGTGGCTGCGCTGTGACCTACACACTGTGTCATTGTGCCACTGTCTGACCTCATGCTGTGGCTACTGCCGTGCCCTCCACACTGTGTCATTGTGCCACTCTGTGGCCTACTCCTGTTTTTGCCACCTCCAGAATGTCATTGTGCCACTGTCTGACCTCATGCTCTATGTCATTGTGCCACTCTGTGGCCTACTACTGTTTTGCCACCTGCAGAATGTCATTGTGCCATTGCCTGACCTCATGTTGCTGCTGTGGTTGCTGCTGTGACTTTCACACTGTGTCATTGTGCCACTCTCTGACCTCATGCTGCTGTGGCTGCTGCCGTGCCCTCCACACTGTGTCATTTGTCCCACTCTGTGGCCTACTCCTGTTTTTGCCACCTCCAGAATGTCATTGTGCCACTGTCTGACCTCATGCTGCTGCTGTGGCTGCGGCCCAACCCACCACACTGTGTCATTGTGCCACTCTGTGGCCTACTCCTGTTTTTACCACCTCCAGAATGTCATTGTGCCACTCTCTGACCTCATGCTGCTGCTGTGGCTGCTGCCGTAACCAAACCATACTGTGTCATTTTGCCAATATGTGGCCTACCCCTTTTTTTCCACCTCCAGAATGTCATTGTGCCACTCTCTGACCTCATGCTGCTGCTGTGGCTGCTGCCGTAACCTACACACTGTGTCATTGTGCTACTCTTTGGCCTACTCCTGTTTTTGCCACCTCCAGAATGTCATGGTGCCTCTGTCTGACCTCATGCTGCTGCTGTGGCTGCCGCAGTCACCTCCACACTCTGTCACTGATGTTGCCACCTGAGCCCTCAGCTTGTTTTTTTCCAGCTGTCGCTGTCATGACTTTATCAGGCTACATTCCCCCCTTCAGTTTTTTTGGTCAGTTTTGCCCTCTTAAGTGCCCAGGGAATTTTATAGTGAAGCGATTCTAAGAGCGGCGGCAGTCATGTGCGTGTCATACTAAAACACAACATTGTATGAAGACCAAACCAAGCTCCCTCTGCATATTTAAGCATGGCAAAACATTCTACAGCACCCTGCAGGCTCTGTGCAGCCTGGAAATAGCTGTTTTTTAATGTGATTCGTCCCAAAGTAATTCAGACCGAAACAAAGTTTGTTGGAAAATTCGGCGTCACTGAATCGAATTGTTGAGAAATTTGCCCATCTCTAGTGATTATCATTAAAGACAAATAAATAGGATTCAAATACAAAAATAAACCCAAACAACAGGAAGAACTTTGTGAATCTGGAGCAAAAGGTCAAATTGAGTGAATATATTTAGATGCATAAAACAAAGATCCCAGAAAGAGCTGCCAGCATAATAAAGAACCAAACAGTAGGAATGTGGCTAAAGATGGAGTAAAGATGAGGATCCCAGACCAGTATTAGAAATTGAATTTGAAGCATCAAGGCACCCTATTTTACCAGCAAATTGTGACGATAAATTCCAAGAAGTAAATACAAATGGTTTCATAATTTGATGAATTTCTGTGGCTGAATAAAAGTTGGTTATAAAAGATTCCCATTACTTGAAAACTTGAGGTTCCAAGCTTCTTTGTTTCTAATGGATTCGATCTAACCATTTCCAAGTAGTATTTGACTGACTGAATGACATCTCAAAGAGAGGGTTCTAACCATTTGGCGAGGAGACATGTATTTGAGAATAAGAGAAAGATGTGTATAGTCGTTTTGTTAGGAGTGATCTGTGGAAGATTATGAAATAAAGGTTGTGCAGGCTCGAGAGTAAGTTTGGATTTCAGAAGATGGATAAAATCCAAGCAAGATTGATATGGGAACAAGACCAAATGCTATGAGAAAAGTTTGTGGCTGGAATATTACTCCTTTTTTCTGTTTTATGTACAAAACTAACTCTTAGAAACATCCCTCATACAAATATGTTTACATAAAAATAAAAAAAGTTATGGCTTTTGCAAGACGTAAGAAAAAAATGGGAACAACAGAGCGCAAATGGTATATTTGTGTGAGCCATCTACGGTGGGGTCGCCCTTTTCGGGGCAATATCCCCAGTGTATAGGCAGAATGCTATAGGGCTTACTATTTATCCCAGATGTACAAGCCCTTAATCGTACAAAATACTATTTGATGCGATTGAACTTCCAGATACCTAATATAGGATTTAATGATATCATAAGTAATTTTATAAATCACTGACTTGATTATTTATACCTGTATACTCAACTTTATATGAATAATTTGACTCTTTGCTTAGTGATTTGCTCCTTGATGTCTACTGTTATTTATTGTAGCTAATTTTCTTTTGTAACATTTATGGATTATATCTCTAAATACAAGGTGTTTTAGATGTTTCTATTAAAAGTTATATTTTAGCCCTTTTTCTTTTCAGTGATATTAGTTGTAAATAAGGGTTATGCTTTTTCTTATTTTCTCAGTGCTAAGACTTTTGCAAGATGTGGGTAGAAAACACAAATGAAGGTTGGATCCTATGAAGTAAGGGGGTTCATTTAGTCTAAATTCTGTAAATACAGCCCTGCTTATAATATCAACATTTGCTTCTCATTATCCCTTTGGAAACAAACTGTAGAACATCACTTTTGTGATGTGAAGATGGTGAGTTGCAACTTACCAAATTTAAAATGGTATGGTGAAAACCAAGTTAAATTAAGCATCAAAATGAAGTTTGTGCTTTTTAAGGGACAGAATGATGTTTCTACAAACTTGTAGCTGCCTATATTCTTACCATGCTGTTTCACATAGCCACAGCCAGCTTCAGAGTCACACTTCCTAGGTAGGCTGTGGGTGTGTTTACAGCAGTGATTGGCATACTAGCTCTGCTATTCCTGGTTGAGTCTGTTGGAAGGACATTTGTGTAAGATGTTTTTAAACAGCAGTACACAAGGCTTCAAAGGGTTACATTTTGTCACTAAGTAACATTAACAAGTTCTGTTCTCCAGATTAGTAGCAGCAGGGAGTGACTTCCCCATCTTTGGCATTGCTGCTGAAACCTCTTTCAGTAGAGAGAGGTAGCTGATAATAGGGCAGCTTAAGTTCAAAGGCAAGAGATAAGATCTTATAACTAATAAGATAACTAATAACTCTGGAACTAAGCAAAAACAGAACAGAAATGCATTTGGTAAAAGATTTAATTTATTTGCTTAACCCCTTAAGCCGAACGCCTGAAAAGTACTTAATAACCAGCACTTTTTTATAGTTTTTGCCTCTTGCATTTCAAAAGTCTTTATAATTTTTTCAGTTGTATTAGGACTCATTTTTTTGGGGAAAAGTTGTACTTTTTTGGGGAATATTTTAATTCGCTTATAAATTATTGCAGAATTTATTAATTTGTTTTTTTTTTTTTTTAAATATTACACTTAATAATTTGTTAGATTAATGTTACAGGTTATTATGGTCGTGTGGATACCCAATATGTGTAGGTTTTGTTTTTTTTGGGATGAGTAATGTATGCACAAAATTTTTTTATTAAATATTTATTTTTATTTTATTTATTTTTTCTCCACTTTTTATGTTTTTTTTTTTACTTTTTTTAAAATCCCTTGAAGGAATAACTGTTCTACATTTTTTTTTTTTTTTACACTTAGTAATGTATTTGCATATTCATATATGCTGATACCTTATAATCTGTGTCAGTTTGACACAGGCACTATTCAGGGCAGCACAAAGTCTGTCCTGATCGCTGGCTTCTTACAGAGACAACCCTGGGGCCACTTTAGGTCCCCAGGGCTGACTGTGTAGCCATTTCCTGGCTCTGTTGGGTCACCGGGAAAGCTCTTTGATTATACTACAGTCACGAACTGAGTTAAGCACTGGGGAACGGAGGTACAGCCTAGTTCTTAGTGCTGCTGCAGTGCTGGGCACTGTGGACCCCGATGTCTACAACGATGCTAAAAGATGAACGACCTGCACCACCCGACGTGAAAAGTCGGCAGGTGGTCGTTAAGGGGTTAAAAGTTTAAAACTAATCATTACATTTTGAATAACAAATAAAAGGAAGATGTAAAGAAGTTGTCTTCAAGTCTAGCATTCAAATTCCTAAACTAGGACAGTTAGAAATGAAAACATTTGGTCAACAAATTATCCTCCCGCTATCCAGCAATGTCATAGAGTCTGAATCACAAGTGACAGCAAGTATGCAAATAGCAAGAGATGTCAAGTAGAGATGCCAAAATGATAGGTAGCTTTTTACTTGCTTGACATTAAATCCTGACAGATTTTGCACGGCTAATATCTACAGCTAATATAGCAAAGAATGTATATAACCTATACATAAAGTCTTCAAGTTATATTGAAAATAACCAGGGGTTATGGAAAATGGAGTACCTTAGCCATAAATATGAATTTATTACTTATTTTATGGCTATTTTATCTTCTAAAAGACACAATGCAGTACTTTATCTTTCTAGAAACTATTAATGAGAATGGCAAAAAATAGTAAATTTCAGACAATGAACATTTGAATGTGCAGATTACACTCCAAACAAGATTTTGTAAAATGCAGACATTAAAGGTACTGTAACCTGTGGGATTATAATACTAATGGATAATTTTATTAAAATCAAATTTCAGGTACATTTATATCCGCCAACTAGTTTAGGTTATCCATAGCATTTAATAAACTGAACTTTCATTTCCCAATTTTTATTTTATTACTAATTTGATGCTTCTAGTGCTTTTACTTCTGCAAGCAGAAATCTTCAAGTACAGACTCCCAAAAAAATTCTTAGTTTAGATCTAAATGTAGATGTTAATGTATCACAATTTTGTGGTGCATAATTTCCAACTTCTATATTTAACTTTTCCTACCTTTAGAGGGAATTGTTGTCATATGACGGTGAGCACTTGCCAGCTGATACCTGTGTGGGAAAAGGTAATTATTTTCTGACAAATTTCATGGCCACTTTGTAGAAAATATTTGTTCAAAGCAAATAACAGGGAAAATAAAGGACAATCTGAGTAGTGTAATACTACAGTAAAGACTATAAGTGTAGCATAACAGAAAAAATGTATGACTCAAAAATACCCTCTGAATTGAGTCTGTCTTTAAATGAGTTCCTTATTATTTTATTTTAGGACAGAAACATGTTTATCCAAGGCAGGTTTATATTCACTCACTGTTAATTTTTCAATCACATCCACTAGAGGTTGTTTCCAAGCATCTACTACCTTTTTAGTTATATGATATTTTCTGACATTTCTTCTAGTTTTCCCCATATCTTAGTTCAAATTGTTCCCCCTTATTATTATTGTTAATTAGCTATTAAAACACTTTCCTCCTGAACCTTATTTAAGCTATTTAAAGCATATATGAAGGTTCTGATCATGTTCTCTTCTTGCCCTGCATCCCTCCAGTCTATACAAATTATGTCCTTTAACTCTCTCTAATAAACTTTTCTGCTCAAGAACTTTTACAATTTCTGTAGCTTTTGGAACCATTCTATTTTGTTAATGTATTTTTGTAGGTGAGGTCTAAAAAACGAAACGTTATTACAGATACTGTCTTCCTAGATCTCTATACCAACAAATCCAAATCTACTTCTTTCTGCTAGTGTTACCAGACAGGCCTTCAGCTTATGTTCCCTTCTTCCTGCTCATACTGTTGGCTCATTTTAAAGCAGTGAGAAATCAGAACTCCTAAATACTTCTCTGAAAGGCTGGGTAACACAGAGCTGCTGATACTTTACTCAAAGTAATTTCTGTTTGTCAATTCATGAAATTTATGATTCTTTGACACCAAGCCTAGGCGCAAAACATTTAGAACAGCCAGACCAAGTTAAAGGTGGTCTGCCTGAACCTGACTTGTCTTGTTGGCCCTACAAGGCCCTATGTATGAACTGCAGAAGAACAGGTTCATACATTCTGGCACATTCTGTACTACCTTACAGTGATTTAGAACTGGTCTGTCAGTGTCAGCGTTCATACATGTCACCCCTAGACTCAAACAGCTAGATGTGTTGAGTAACTATGTACACATAGATGTCACTACAAGTTTGTATGTGTCCACATGTATAACACCCTCCCCCTCCAGCTCTGTACATTAGATTACATTTCTGTCAGCACCTCTGTTTACATACAGTATGACTGATGAGTTACTAGAAGCAGCCAATTTTTTTCTCTGCTCAGGCTGAGCTGAGCCTGGCTTCAAAGCCCACTGAGTGATGACCAAATGTCCATTCAGACCATGTGATCGATGAACATCACATGTTTTGCAGGAAGTAGGGGAGTAAAGGGCTCTCTGCTTGGTTTTGCAAAGAGGAATAGGTAAATATTTTTTTGATTACCAGTTACGAAGTTCAATATAATTAAGTTTTGAGCTCTATAACAAATAAAAAGATCCCGTAGAACCCCTTTAAGGGTAAACTCACTATTTGCCACTGATTGACATTTCTGTTACCTATCACTGATAGAAAGCTGACAATCAGCGTCAGGTGGGCAGGGTGAAGCGGCTCAGGTATATGCTAAATACATTTCTGCTAGTGCTGGCTGTATGCCACAGAGATGCGAGAACATTTTTCTAAATTGCTTTTATTTAACAACAATAGTGACATATCGCTATAAACAGTGGGTCTGTCACTGCCTTATGCCGACCTCAGTGAAGACATCATAAGGAAACTTACAGAATGCCTTAAACTCTTCCCGTCACATGGTCATAATAATATGGCTCTTTTCTTTTCCTCCCCACCTTCCAAAGCTATAACTTTTTTACTTTATCATCTACATATGAAGGCTTGTTTTTTAGCAGAACAAAATGTACTTTTTAAAGGCGCTATTGACTGACACCATAGAATATACTATGTGGGTTGAAATGTGAAAAAAGGTACTTGTGCCATGTTTGAGGAAGTTTTTATGGTGTTCACTCTTCGGTATCAGTGATGTGTTATCTGTATTCTGCATTTTGGTACCAAATATGTAGGATTTTCTTACGTTTAAAAAAATAAAAACATTCTATATTTCTTAAATTTGTGCTGTTGCGCCAATTTTCTGCAACCAATAACTTCTTTGGAACTGAGTGAACTTGGATTTTTTGCGGGATGAAGTGTACTTCTTATCTGTAGTATTTTGTGATATATACAGTAAGCAACTTTTTGATCACTTTTTATTTCAATTTTTAGAGGATGTGAAACAGCCAAAAAAACTGTAATTTTGGTAATTGGATTTTTTTCTTCTTCTACAGTGTGATGTTATATTTTAATAGTCTGAACTTTTATGGATGCGGCAATATTGATAATGTGTAATTTTTTTTTTTTTTACTCTTCTATCTGTGCAGTGGCAAAAAGGGGATGATTTGAATTTTTTATTATTATTTTTTAAAAATACTTTTAAGACTTTTTTTAACTTGAACATTCAAACTCCCTAGTGTACTTGAACACAAGGGGGCACAATCACTGTTACAGTTTTACATCCATCTGCGTTATCAAAATTCTTCAGAATGGTGTAATAAGATGGCGGCTCTATTACTTCCTGACTGATGCAGAAAGTGATAGAATTGTTTACATGGCAAATATGGAAGTCTTTATTAGGCTTTCAGCTGTAATGACAGCAGATCCAGACTCAGTGATTCTGTCCCTGGAAAGGAGGAGGAGGCGTAGCATCAATCCTTATTCATTTAGATGCTGTGTTTGCTGTTAAAGGTTTAAATAACAGAAATCAGAGCCGGCTCTGTTCACTGCTGTTAGTGGATGGTGTTAGCTGTAATAATCAGCCAGCACCCACTGTGTATGATACTGTCTCACTGTGTGAGCCTGCTCCATACAATCTGGCAATGGGATGTATCCATTTGTCAAATGTTGTTATTGCTTAATGGGGGCGTGTTCAGACTCAGTGCCTAAGATGGCATGAGCTGTTAATATGGCCCTGGCAACAGGTATGAAAACTGTCTAAGTCTAAGACTTTCTTTGTTGCGCCACAGCAACCAATCAGAGCTCCCCTTTCATTTTTTCAGAGCAATATATAAAACTGAAAGAGGAGCACTGATTAGTTGCTATGGGCAACAGAGAAAGTCTTAGACCTAGACAATTTCCATATATAACGCCCATTGTTCTTTTTTTGTGGAGAATAACAGATTGGTGGTTTTCTGCTATTTATTACTACTATGTGGGTTCTCTGATCTACAGTATGATGCTATTGTTTATACCTTAAGCCTCAGGCCTGAAAATTACTTAATAACCAGCTAAATTTAGTAGTTTTTGCCTCCTTGCCTTTCAACAGTCTTAACTTTTTTTTTTATCTTTAAAGTGACGCAGTTGTGTGAGGACTTGTTTTATGTGGAAGAAGCATTTGGGGGGGGGGGCATAGTTTAAATTTACAAATAAATTACTGCAGAATTTTATTTTTATTTATTTATTTAAATTATTCTTTCCACCATTTACATTTTGCACTAAATAACCTGATAGTTGAATTCTACAGGTTATTTCAGTTGTGCAGATACCTAGGGCATGTCCCCACGGCACGGGTTTTCAGACGGTTTTTCAGACCGCCTGAAAAACCAGCCAAAAATGAGCACAATTGTGCTCTATGGAAGACCCGTGCAGCAGTCCCCACTGCACGGATTTTCCGCCCCGCCGGTTTTTCCACCTGCGGGCCGCTCAAAAAGCATTGAGCATGTTCATTCTTCCGTCCGGTTTCTGGACGGAATATGAACACCTCAATGGGAGGGGGGAGGGCTGTTCTCCGCTCATCGCGCTGAAAAGCCGTACCCCCCGCGGCCATGGGGACGGCCGCAAAACCGGACAAATACCGGTCGGGTAAACCGACTGTTTTTTGTCCGCTTCCGTGGGGACGCAGCCTCAATATGTGTAGTTTTTTTACACTTAGCAATGTATTAACATATTCATGTATGCTAATACACTACAATATGTGTCATACTGACACAGGCAGGACATGTATGAAAACTGTCTAGGTCTTAGACTTTCTTTGTTGCCCAAAGAAATTACCTACCTCCAGTTGGGACCATGTTGTATATCCCTCCAACAGCTATGCCGTTTATGTCTTTTTGGGTATCACGAGTAATGGCATCATTACCATATCTATTTTACCACTATTGGTGCATCTATGTATAAGGTAATTTCATTGTGACCAATGTTTTTGTACTCCATGATGGGCCTTCATCACTAGTACTCCCTGATGATCCTGTCTCATTACAGGGGAAATTCGTTGGAGTTTGTCTGGCCTGGGTCTAGAGAATTTTGCCCAGAGATGGAGTTTTTCTGTAGGTATTGCCATTTAAGCTATTTACATTGAGATCAATTTTTACTGCCTATTGTTTTTTTCAGGAATTTGTAGTAGTTTATTTCTTCCCTGGTTACCCAACATTGTAGGGTTATACACAAGCCTTTGATAGGGTAGGTTGCCCTTTTTGGGGTGAATGCCCTGTCTAGGCTACTAGGCTAGGGTTAGGGTCTATCGTTTTTGTAGGGTTATTGCTAGTCCTTATTCTATCTCCATTATTTAATTAAAGGCTACGGATTTACACTTTTACTCTGTGAGTTGTACTTCTTTTTGTGATTAATTTCCCTTTTTTATTGTCTGTATCTTTGTGGTTTTTTACAATCCACATATTTTAAAATTGGCTCTGATTTTTTTTTCTTCTGTTGCCCAAAGCAACCAATCAGTGCTCCCCTTTCATTTTTTCTGAGCACTATGGACGTACTGGTATGTCCAAATGCATGAAGGGGTTAAAGATATTAATAGTGGGAAATCTGTCTGTGTGTGCTTGTTGATAATTTTTAATTACAGAACAAAATTGCATTATAAGAAAAAATACGAGATCTGAATGTATTCTGCATATAAGTTTTAGATAAATAAAATGTGCAATCCCATCCCTACTTATCTTCTAAATGTCTTTGACCCCGTTAAGGTACAAATAATGTTCTTTATTAACAATACAATTGCATTTTTATTAGACATACATGTCATATATAACTTTCTGTTGCTATGGTCACATTCCCTACCTAAGGGCTTAAGATCACTATCAACCTGCTGACATTCTATAATCTATGAAAGCTTGAATACATACATTTTACGCTCTGAGATGTTACATATAAAACTTTTAATGGATAGTTCAAATTTTTTCATCTTTAATTTCATTACCATATAGAAAAATAAAGGTTTGCACTGCTGCATACACGGCATCTATTAAGAACACAATGTTGAATCTTAAAAGTAGAAAATTGAGCCATTATTTGCCCATGGTAAATCAAATTAAAGGTCATGTATAGATATAGTTGGACACATGATTCTATTCATAATTATAACTTAACTATATAGCCTTAAGCAGATTTTTTTTTTCTTCACTTTAATCTTTTTTGTTTTAGTATGCATCCTTATAAGAGGTCATCTTATTATATGTTTGAATAATATGACTTCCATAACTCTTTAGGGTATCCACTGACCTGAGAATCACTGCATAAGATGTTACTCAGATAGGCCTCTTCTGTCACTGTTTGTACAGACAACGGGACACTAATATAGACGTAGCAAAGTTTAACTTCATACTGATATCACAGCTTTCTGTGTTCTCTGCTCTTAAATAACAAAAGCCATTGAAAAGCATTGAACAAGTTTGAGATACCTTTCTGTGCCAGGATATCATTGTACATTATATTTCAAGTTTATCTTTGTTACATCTGTATATTATTATGCACATTTTAACTGAATGCAATCCGATACCATCCACTTAGAATTGTATAAACGTAAAAAATGCACAGATGTAAACTATGACTCATATTTACCATTGGAATGGGGAAGATGTTTCTGGATATACTTCATGTGGACTTCATAATAGAATATTTGTATAATCCACAGTAAAATACTGTGAAACATATTCTGAGTTTAATCAATCAATTGATCATAGTATTTAGAGACTGGTTCCACTGATTTCTGAAGATGTGCTCAGATCTCACATTGGCACACATAGAGTACAGTACATACAGAAGGGAAAAATTGAGGTGTAACATTGTCCCTTTATAAAACACTTTAATTATACTTTATTATAGGAAAAATCCATTTAAAATCACATCAGATCATTTCTCAAATGTCGCTTCATTTGTGTATGTGTGTGTGTGTGGCATATAGTTTAATTTGACACCTTGGAAGAATTTTAAACCAAATTTCAGCTGTCTAAAACTCAGCATTTTTGACATATTTGTTAAAAATTGGAATTTGCCATGAACAGAGCACAGCCAAACGACTTGACCAGTCTGCAACAAATTTGTAAATAGGTAAATCAGGTGCTTTGGAAGGTCTTAGACCAAGTTTCATCTCTCTGGGATCTAACGTTTCCCACATATTTGCAAAAAATATCTGAATTTGCCATCAACTGAGCACAGCCATATGATCGGACTACTCGAGAATAAATTTGAAAAATGGGTAAATCAGGCACCTTGGAGTATTTTAAACCAGGTTTCAGCTCTCTGGGGTCTACCGTTCTTGAAATATTTATGAAATATCGGAATGTACCCTAAACAGAGCACGGCCAAACAACTTAAAAAATCTGCACCAAATTTGGCATATAGGGAAATCAGATGCTTCTTAAGATTTGAGACAAAGTTTAATCTCTCTAGGACCTAATATTTCTGACAAATTTACAAAAAGATCAGAATTCACTACGAAAATCTCGAGACATCAACCAGGGAGTTAAAAATTGGGCAGAAATGAGTCTTCTAAATGGACAATGACCTGAAGCATACTGTCAAATTGGTTACAAAGTGGCTGAATGATAACCAAGTCAATGTTTTGGAGTGACCATCACAAAGCCCTGATCTCAATCCTATTGAAAATTTATGAGCAAAGCTGAAAGAGCAGGTGCGAGCAAGGCAACCTACAAACATGGCTCAGTTACACCAGTTCTGTCAGAAGCAATGGGCCAAAATTCCTACCAACTATTGTGAGAAGCTTGTGGAAGGATATCCAAAACATTTGACCCAAGGCATACAGTTTAAGGGCAATGCTACCAAATACTAATAATGCTAAATAATTTTGGTATCCTAATTCACCTAAAATGGGTTTATTCTGATTTCATGTCAGATAGTGAGAAAAACATGCATATGTGTCTATATATATATATATATATATATATATATATATATATATATATATATAGTGTAACTCAAAGTTTCAACTACCGTATATACTCGAGTATAAGCCGAATGTGCTGAAAAATCTCTCCTCGGCTTATACTCGAGTCACTGTCAGCGCTCGGGCGCTGCGAGGGCCCGAGTGCCGGCAGGGACACTTCAGTTATATGCGACTCCTCAGTGAGCGCATATAACTGAAGGCCGAGTACAGCCAACAGCGTTCAGGCACTGCGGTGGCCCAGGCGCTGTCGGCTATCTCTTCACTTGTATGCGACTCCTCCGGAGCACATACAGGTGAAGAGATACCACTGCGGAGCAGAGAGCGAGCGCTCCGTGCTCCGCAGTGGACTCCGGGTGGCCGCAGACTCAAGGCCGTCCGGAGTTTCCGGCACAGGCAGCGTGAGTCATCACGCTGCGTGCGCGGCCTGATGACATCACCCACATGTGCCGAGATGATGGAGGACAGCGCGTGGGATGCGGAGCAGCGGGGAGCGAGGTAAGTGGGTGTTTTTTGTTTTAAAACCGTGCCTATACCTGCCTATAACCTGCTTAGGGGGACCTATACCTGCCTATAACCTGCCTATACCTGCCTATAACCTGCTTAGGGGGACCTATACCTGCCTATACCTACCTATACCTGCCTATAGCCTGCCTATAGCCTGCCTATACCTACCTGTAGCCTGCCTATACCTGCCTAGGGGGACCTATACCTGCCTATAACGACCTATACCTGCCTATAACCTACCTAGGGGGACTTATACCTGCCTATAACCTAACTAGGGGGACTTATACCTGCCTATAGCCTGCCTATGGGGACCAATACCTGCCTATAAACGACCTATACCTGCCTATAGCCTACCTAGGGGGACTTATACATGCCTATAGCCTGCCTAGGGGGACCTATACCTGCCTATAATGACCTATACGTGGCTATAACCTACCTAGGGGGACTTATACCTGCCTATAGCCTGCCTAGGGGGACTAATACCTGCCTATAACCACCTATACCTGCCTATTACCTACCTAGGGGGGCCTATACCTGCCTATAACCTGCCTATGGGGGCAATGACCTGCCTATAGCTTGCCTATGGGGACATATAGCGGCCTATACTTGCGTATAATGACCTATACCTGCCTATAACCTACCTAGGGGGACTTATACCTGCCTATAGCCTGCCTAGGGGGACCTATACCTGCCTATAACGACCTATACCTGCCTATAGCCTACCTAGGGGGACTTATACCTGCCTATAGCCTGCCTATAATGACCTATACCTGCCTATAACCTACCTAGGGGGACTTATACCTGCCTATAGCCTGCCTAGGGGGACCTATACCTGCCTATAACGACCTATTCCTGCCTATAACCTACCTACTGGGACCTATACCTGCCTATAACGATCTCTACCTGCCTATAACCTACCTAGGGGGACCTATACCTGCCTATAACCTGCCTATGGGGGCAATTACCTGCCTATAGCCTGCCTATGGGGATATATAGCGGCCTATACTTGCGTATAATGACCTATACCTGCCTATAAGCTGCCTATGGGGGACATTAAACTGCCTAAACATGCCTATAACCTGCCTATGGGGGACATTAAACTGCCTATACCAGCCTATATCTGCCTATGGGGGACATTAAGCTGCCTATAACTGCCTATGGGGGCAATTAAACTGCCTATATCTGCCTATGCAATTTTAGTGGTATCTATTTTTATTTTTAAAATTAACCAGTAGACGCTGCGTTTTCCACCCTAGGCTTATACTCGAGTCAATAAGCTTTCCTGGTTTTCGTGGCAAAAGTAGGTGCCTCGGCTTATACTCGGGTCGGCTTATACTCTAGTATATACGGTATAATAAAATGACATATATATATATAATATATATATATATATATATATAATATATATATATATATATATATATATATAAATAATCAATCCTACACCACCCTATACAACTGTACAACTGCGACATCACAGCCAGTGAGAATCATCTTGTATCTTATTCATGACTTGGAAAGTGTATATTGTAAGTGTGTCCAAAAATTTACTATATTTTATTAAATACCATTAAAACTAACCACTAAACAACAAAAGATTATCAAAATGAGTGGGGAAAACTGACTCTGGACAATCCCTTAGGGTCTAGATTCATACTGACCTACACATACAGGGTAATTGCTCGGATAAGGGTGTCCCCATCCAAAATCTCACCCTACAGAACTAGCCCTAATACACACTAGAGTCCCTATCCAAGCATGTTTCAGTCCCCCTGGAATGAAGCAAGGATCTTATCAAGGGATGAATGAGGGGTGAAAATGGGACATATAATATAAAAAGGCAAAAGTGTATGTAAAGTCACCAAATATAGGGAGATTAAAGGATGTTGGGGTAAGGACTCTAGAGTCTATGTGTAGGCCAGAGAGAATCTAGGTGTTAAGGGAGTGTCAGCGTTAGTTTTCCCCACTTATTGTTGAATACTGAATAATAGTTTTAATGGTATTTAATAAAATAAAGTGATTTTTAGGGCACTCCTTTTTATTATAATATGTTCTTCTGCCACATCACAGCAAGAGAGAAACACTTCATGCCTCATAACTCCCTGTAATACTATACTACTGCCACATTTCCAACAGAAAGAGGCACCACTTAAGAGGTTAGATTCTCCTTAGGTGCATTTAGGACAAGCACCTTGAACATTAGAGTGGGGAAGTATGTCAAAGCCATAAAGAAAATGCTTTTTTACCCCTTCACACATTCGGATGTATCCATACATCCAAATGGCATGAAGAGTGTATGGAGCGGGCTCATGCACCGAGCCTGCTCCATACCTGGCAATTAATTTCAGCTGCTCTGGCTCTAGTCCCTGCTGTTAACACTTTAGACACCACTCCCCCCTCCTGTGATTACGGGGGACAATCAGTTGCCATGGCAACCAGAAGTCTCATGCAGGCTTCCGTAGTTGGCATATATGTAGGAAGGGTGTTATAGGTAATGAATGAAAAGTCAAATGGTACAAATAAAAATGAAACTTCTGTCCACTAAAAAATAAGCCCTCCATAGACTAAAAATCTCAATAGTTATTGGTCACAGAAACTGGTATTTCAACAAAAATGTAAAAAATAGAAAGTTTTTTATTTTGTTTAAGAGTACTAAAACATAGCGAAACCTCTACAAATTTGGTGTCACCAAAATTGTGTTGACGTGCAGAATACAGAAAACACATCATTTATACAAAACAGTTTAAAAAAAAAAAAGTTGGTCAGTGTATCCAAGGCAATTTTTAAAAAAGAGTATACAGTAGGTGCACATAGCATCAAAAAGCAATGCAAACACAACACTATATCAGCAGTAGAGATGGGCGAAGTTCTAAAAAATTCGATTCGGTGACTTTGCCGAATTTCCCGACAAAATTTGTTTCGGTCCAAATTACTTCGGGATGAATCGCGATAAAAAACAGCTATTTCCAGGCTGCACAGAGCCTGCAGGGTGCTGTAGAACGTTGTACCATGCTTAAATATGCAGAGGGAGCTTGGTTTGGTCTTCATACAATGTTGTGTTTTAGTATGACACGCATATGACTGCCGCCGCTCTTAGAATCACTTCACTATAAAATTCCCTGGGCACTAAGAGGGCAAAACTGACCAAAAAACTCAAGCGGGAATGTAGCCTGATAAAGTCATGGCAGCGACAGCTGGAAAAAAACAAGCTGAGGGCTCAGGTGGCAACATCAGTGACAGAGTGTGGAGCAGCCACAGCAGCATGAGGTTAGAGAGTGGCACAATGACATTCTGGAGGTGGCAAAAACAGGAGAAGGTCACAGAGTGGCACAATGATACAGTGTGTAGGTTATGGCAGCAGCCACAGCAGCAGCATGAGGTCAGACAGTGGCACAATGACATTCTGGAGGTGGCAAAAACAGTAGTAGGCCACAGAGTGGCACAATGACAGAGAGTGGAGTTGACGGCAGCAGCAGCATGAGGTCAGACAGTGGCACAATGACAAAGTGTGGAGGGCACGGCAGCAGCCAATGCAGCAGCATGAGGTCAGGCAGTGGCACAATGACTTTCTGGAGGTGGCAAAAAGAGGCGTAGGCCACAGAGTGGCACAATGACACAGAGTGGAGGGCACGGCAGCAGCCAAAGCAGCAGCATGAGGTCAGACAGTGGCAAAATGACATTCTGGAGGTGGCAAAAAGAGGAGTAGGCCACAGAGTGGTACAATGACAGAAAGTGGAGGTCACGGCAACAGCAGCATGAGGCCAGAGAGTGGCACAATGACACAGTGTGGAGGGCACGGCAGCAGCCACAGCAGCAGCATGAGGTCAGAGAGTGGCACAATGACATTCTGGAGGTGGCAAAACAGTAGTAGGCCACAGAGTGGCACAATGACAGAGAGTGGAGGTGAGGGTAGCAGCAGCATGAGGTCAGACAGTGGCACAATGACACAGTGTGGAGGGCACTGTATCAGCCACAGCAGCAGCATGAGGTCAGGCAGTGGCACAATGACTTTCTGGAGGTGGCAAAAAGAGGAGTAGGCCACAGAGTGGCACAATCAAAAACAACAATTGGTTTTGCACATGGAAAAAACTTTGTTTGAAAAAACAAATGCACACTGGTGTGGCAGCAATTCATATAGACATTTCAAATTCAAAAAACAGTGGCACATTATGGACTAAGGAAACCGTCAAATGGGACATAGGAAATTTGGAAAAAGCATTACTGCTAACTAGGATACATGAAAAAATTGAAGTTCTCAGTTCACACTTTTGGCCAAAAATGCTTAAGCCCACCTCCCAATCATCAAGGGGACCTCAAGTGCAGGTGGGTCCTACGCTATTGTAACCTCTATTGGGTCCTGTTCAGACCTGCATACTTTAGGGAGCGAAGATACCTGCTTCAAAGAACACTGCACTGATTTAAAACCTGGGGAAATGGGTGGGATGCAAACACCAAAATGGAGACTACCACTCCTCCCTACATATAATCAAAAACAACAATTGGTTTTGCACATGGAAAAACTTTGTTTGAAAAAACAAATGCACACTGGTGTGGCAGCAATTCATATAGACATTTCAAATTCAAAAAACAGTGGCACATTATGGACTAATGAAACCGTCAATGGGACATAGGAAATTTGGAAAAAGCATTACTGCTAACTAGGATACATGAAAAAAATTGAGGTTCTCAGTTCACACTTTTGGCCAAAAATGCTTAAGCCCACCTCCCAATCATCAAGGGGACCTCAAGTGCAGGTGGGTCCTACGCTATTGTTACCTCTATTGGGTCCTGTTCAGACCTGCATACTTTTAGGGAGCGAAGATACCTGCTTCAAAGAACACTGCACTGATTTAAAACCTGGGGAAGTGGGTGGGATGCAAACACCAAAATGGAGACTACCACTCATCCCTAGCAGGTATCTTCGCTCCCTAAAGTATGCAGGTCTGAACAGGACCCAATAGAGGTAACAATAGCGTAGGACCCACCTGCACTTGAGGTCCCCTTGATGATTGGGAGGTGGGCATAAGCATTTTTGGCCAAAAGAGTGAACTGAGAACCTCAATTTTTTTCATGTATCCTAGTTAGCACTAATGCTTTTTCCAAATTTCCTATGTCCCATTTGACGGTTTCCTTAGTCCATAATGTGCCACTGTTTTTTGAATTTGAAATGTCTATATGAATTGCTGCCACACCAGTGTGCATTTATTTTTTCAAACAAAGTTTTTCCATGTGCAAAACCAATTGTTGTTTTTGATTATATGTAGGGAGGAGTGGTAGTCTCCATTTTGGTGTTTGCATCCCACCCACTTCCCCAGGTTTTAAATCAGTGCAGTGTTCTTTGAAGCAGGTATCTTCGCTCCCTAAACTATGCAGGTCTGAACAGGACCCAATAGAGGTAACAATAGCATAGGACCCACCTGCACTTGAGGTCCCCTTGATGATTGGGAGGTGGGCTTAAGCATTTTTGGCCAAAAGTGTGAACTAAGAACCTCAATTTTTTTCATGTATCCTAGTTAGCAGTAATGCTTTTTCCAAATTTCCTATGTCCCATTTGACGGTTTCCTTAGTCCATAATGTGCCACTGTTTTTTGAATTTGAAATGTCTATATGAATTGCTGCCACACCAGTGTGCATTTGTTTTTTCAAACGAAGTTTTTCAATGTGCAAAACCAATTGTTGTTTTTGATTATATGTAGGGAGGAGTGGTAGTCTCCATTTTGGTGTTTGCATCCCACCCACTTCCCCAGGTTTTAAATCAGTGCAGTGTTCTTTGAAGCAGGTATCTTCGCTCCCTAAAGTATGCAGGCCTGAACAGGGCCCAATAGAGGTAACAATAGCGTAGGACCCACTTGAACTTGAGGTCCCCTTGATGATTGGGAGGTGGGCATAAGCATTTTTGGCCAAAAGAGTGAACTGAGAACCTCAATTTTTTTCATGTATCCTAGTTAGCACTAATGCTTTTTCCAAAATTCCTATGTCCCACATTTGACGGTTTCATTAGTCCATAATGTGCCACTGTTTTTTGAATTTGAAATGTCTATATGAATTGCTGCCACACCAGTGTGCATTTATTTTTTCAAACAAAGTTTTTCCATGTGCAAAACCAATTGTTGTTTTTGATTATATGTAGGTAGGAGTCGTAGTCTCCATTTTGGTGTTTGCATCCCACCCACTTCCCCAGGTTTTAAATCAGTGCAGTGTTCTTTGAAGCAGGTATCTTTGCTCCCTAAAGTATGCAGGTCTGAACAGGACCCAATAGAGGTAACAATAGCGTAGGACCCACCTGCACTTGAGGTCCCCTTGATGATTGGGAGGTAGGCTTAAGCATTTTTGGCCAAAAGTGTGAACTGAGAACCTCAATTTTTTTCATGTATCCTAGTTAGCAGTAATGCTTTTTCCAAATTTCCTATGTCACAGAGTGGCACAATGACACAGAGGGGAGAGCATGGCAGCAGCCACAGCAGCAGCATGAGTTCAGACAGTGGCACAATGACATTCTGGAGGTGGCAAAAACAGGAGTAGGCCACAGAGAGGCACAATGACACAGTGTGTAGGTTACGGCAGCAGCCACAGCAGCAGCATGAGGTCAGAGAGTGGCACAAAGACATTCTGGAGGTGGCAAAAACAGGAGTAGGCCACAGAGTGTCACAATGACAGAGAGTGGAGGTGACGGCAGCAGCAGCAGCATGAGGTCAGACAGTGGCACAATGACACAGTGTGGTGGGCACGGAAGCAGCCACAGCAGCAGCATGAGGCCAGACAGTGGCACAATGACTTTCTGGAGGTGGCAAAAAGAGGAGTAGGCCACAGATTGGCACAATGACATAGAGTGGAGGGCATGGCAGCAGCCACAGCAGCAGCATGAGGTCAGACAGTGGCACAATGACATTCTGGAGGTGGCAAAAACAGGAATAGGCCACAGAGTGGCACAGTGACACAGAGTGGAGGGCACGGCAGCAGCCACAGCAGCAGCATGAGGTCATAGAGTGGCACAAGGACAGAGTGTGGAGGTGGGTGGCAATACCAGTCCCTGGTAAAGATGGCTGGTGGCAGATGGAGAAACTGTCAGCAGATGTGTGGCATCAGGCACAGTGTGGAGGGCACGGCAGCAGCCACAGCAGCAGCATGAGGTCAGGCAGTGGCACAATCACATTCTGGAGGTGTCAAAAAGAGGAGTAGACCACAGAGTGGAACAATGACAGACAGTGGAGGTCACGGCGGCAGCAGCATGAGGTCAGAGAGTGGCACAATGACAGAGTGTGGAGGGCACGGCAGCAGCCACAGCAGCAGCATGAGGTCAGACAGTGGCACATTGACATTCTGGAGGTGGCAAAACAGTAGTAGGCCACAGAGTGGCACAATGACAGAGAGGAGGTCACTGCGGCAGCAGCATGAGGTCAGAGAGTGGCACAATGACATTATGGAGGTGGCAATAAAGTAGTAGGCCACAGAGTAGCACAATGACACAGTGTGTAAGTTACGGTAGCAGCCACAGAAGCAGCATGAGGTCAGAGAGTGGCACAATGACATTCTGGAGGTGGCAAAACAGTAGTAGGCCACAGAGTGGCACAATGACAGAGAGTGGAGGTGACGGCAGCAGCAGCATGAGGTCAGACAGTGGCACAATGACACAGTGTGGAGGGCACAGCAGCAGCCACAGCAGCAGCATGAGGTCAGGAAGTGGCACAATGACAATCTGGAGGTGGCCAAAACTGGAAAAGGCCACAGAGTGGCACAATGACACAAAGTGGAGGGCACAGCAGCAGCCACAGCAGCAGCATGAGGTCAGACAGTGGCACAATGACATTCTGGAGGTGGCAAAAACAGGAGTAGGCCACAGAGTGGCACAATGAGACAGTGTGGAGGGCATGGCAGCAGCCACAGCAGCAGCAGCATGAGGTTATAGAGTGGCGCAATGAGTGTGGAGGTGGGTGGCAATACCAGTCCCTGGTAAAGATGGTTGGTGGCAGATGAAGAAACTGTCAGCAGATGTGTGGCATCAGGCGGGTGGCGGCATCAGAATAGTGGCTGAAGCAGGTAGTTTGAACCCAGACTCATTTCTCACAGTTTGGGTGAGGCGTCATGGCTGATGTAAGAAATAGTAGAATGTCCAGCGTCTTCAAATGCCATATTCTTTTATTAATAGTCCACAACAGCAACACAATGATGAGACACACTAAAAATACGCCAACGCGTTTCAGGCCATTACGGGCCCTTCCTCATGGCATGGCTACATGTTTGTTCAGCCACCATTTTATAAAAATATACCGACCAATCATAGGTCTAATACAAGACATGTGATCATCAAAATGGAAAAAACATACAGACAGGATCTTCTATGTTAATATGATACATTGCATGTATATTATATTTAGTAATATAACACTAGATCCGTTCTCTTATTCAAACCATATGGTTGGTATGATCTTAACAAAAAGATCCAGTACGCCTCGCGTGTACGAAGCTTACGAATCCAATCCCCTCCTCTTTTAGGAGGTGTAACCCTTTCTAAACCGATTACTGATAATGTGTCTGTTTTTCGATCATGAAATTGGATACAGTGTGCAGAAACTGCTGAAATTCTATGAAGTTCATTTGATTTTGTATCGGAGTACTCCTGTCCGCCTGGATTATCAAAACATCGTTAATGGCCTTTCTCTGTTCATACAGTCGGTCCAACATGTGCAGGCTGGAATTCCAATGGGTGGACACATCGCATATCAGAGTGTGTTGGGGGAGGCCGTTCTGCCGCTGCAACTCGAGTAGGGTGTTCCTGGCTTTGTAGGAATGGATGAAGTGCATGCACAGTTTCCTGGCCATTTTCAGAATCTTCTGAAAATCGGTGGAAGACTTCAGGAACCTTTTCACAACCAGATTGAACACGTGCGCCATGCAGGGCGCATGGACCATCCCTCCTCAGTGCAGCGCGGACACCATGTTCCTCCCATTGTCTGTCACCATGGTTCCGATTTGCAGTTGGCGCAGAGAAAGCCACACGTCGTTGTCTTGCTGCAGTTCCTCCCCTGTGTGACTTCGTTCGCCGAGGCAAGCCAGGTGTAGAACCTCGTGAAACCGCTGTGCCCTACACATGTGGTATGATGGAGCAGTACTTGTTGAGGCTGAGATGATGGTTGTGGTGGAGGAGGAGGAGGCGGACATTGGCGCAGGAGCCACAGTTTGACAACGTGGAGGAGAAAGCAATGTCTCCTGTCCAAATTGTTGGTGTGCCTGGGCAGGAAGCACATTCACCCAGTGGGCCGTAAAGGACATGTACTGGCCCTGACCGTAGTTACAGCTTCAGACGTCCGCGCTGCCGTGCACCTTGGAACAAACCGATAAGCTCAAGAACTGGCCCACCTTCTGTTCTACATATTTATGAAGTGCTGGTACTGCCTTTTTGGAAAAGAAATTACGGCTTGGAGCTCTCCATCTCGGCTCGGCACAAGCCATTAGTTCTCTGAATGGTGCAGAGTCCACCATTTGGAAAGGGAGGGACTGCAGTACCAACAACTTGGACAGGAGCATGGTCAGCTTCTGCACCTTAGGATGGTTGGACGCATACTGTTGTCTATTTGCAGTCGCCTCCCTGAACGACTGCTGGCGCCATGAGTAGAGAGGAGCAGGAGCATCTGGACCGGGAGATGATAGCAAAAAGAAACAGCTCCCTTCTGCAGAGGTGGTGGAGCCTTGACTGGCTGCAATGGCATGCGTGCCACTGGGCACTGCTGCTGCTGTTGCTGCGGCAAGATGAACCACCACATCTGAGCCACGTTTCTCCCAGGCCACCGGATGGTGACGCTGCATGTGTTGACGCAGGACCGTGGTGCCAACGTTAGCTCCCTGGCCACGCTTCACTTTCTGCCCACAGATTCTACATATACCCATATTCGGCTCCTCCGTTGTCTTAGCAAAGAACTGCCACACCGCCGAGTAGTTGATTTTACCGCCAACGCTCTGCACTGAGTGACTACTACCACCGCTGCCTTGCTGAGACCCTGTGCCGCTACTTTCTTGGACCTGCGAAGCGGGTTTTCTACCCCATGGCCGCTTGTCTCCCGACCTCACACTGCTGCTAACCCTGTTCACTCAAGGCCACACAACCCACTTGCTGTCTGCGCCGCTGCCTGACGCGCAAACTGACACCCTCTTCTCCTGACGATGATGAAGCCCTTGCTTCACCTGGCTCCCAAGTGTGGTCGGCTACATCATCATCGATTTGAGTTTGATCGTCACTGCTGTCCTCATCACCAGTCTTGGTATGCAGAGGCTGACCCCACACAACATGACTTCCCATGCCACTCTCCACATCTATACTTTGCCGCCTACTGCAAGAAGCAGGGGATATTGGCCCCATTTCTTTGCTGCCAAGTAGCTGTTGACTGCCTCCTTATATTGTTCATCCTCGCTATATAGTGGCGCAGAGCCCAGACCACATAGTAGATCTCTGGCTGAGGGAATCGGATGGGACAGAGGCGGGTTGAGGACAGGTGAGGGCCGCTGACCCGCTCCCGGGCCATGCCAACTAAGGGTTGTGTCTGACGTTCCCACCGACTCTTGGCTGGGGTTGTCAGATGTCATCTGGGAGGAAGTGGATGACCTAGTCAACCAATCAAGAACCCTTGGGTTGCTGGTCAGCACACGGCCGCTAGATGACACCGGCAGTTCTGGCCTCACCGAGTGACCCCTGCTGCGACGTCCCCTTGCTGTGCTGCGACCTGGGCCTGCTCCAGGAATGTTTGTGCCACTGCCACTCGCAGGTGAAGAGCCTGCCACCTCTCTGTCTGACATACTGTTTGTTCTAAAATGTACAGACACTGTTTGATGAAGATATCTGTATATGATAAATACACACCCTGTATTTGACTTCAAATAAACCGAGTTACAAGCTTGGTTAACCCTTGGATATAAATTGCGCTCCACAAATGGGCAGGAAAGATTGACTTTTATGTGCCGTTTAAAAACACTGTGTATTTTACTGAATATAAAAGCACAAACAGGCTTAATTAACCTTCGGTTGTGAATTATGCTCATGGCAAAATGTCTTTTTGGTGGTGAAAAAGAACGTTTATTTTAGTGACCACAACAGCAGAACAACGCTTAATTAACCCCTGGATCTAAATTGCACAAAAGAAATGAGCAACCAAAATTACCAGCTTTGTAGCGTGTTAAAATGGCGTGTATTTTACGGTACACAACAACAGAAAAACTTGTAATTAACCTTGGGTTGTGAATTATGCTACAGGCAAAATGTATTTTTTGGCGGTGAAATAGAACGTTTCTTTTAGTGACCACAACAGCAAAACAATGCGTAATTAACCCCTGGATGTAAATTGTGCAAAAGAAATGAGCAACCAAAAATTACCAGCTTTGTAGCGTGTTAAAATGCCGTGTATTTTACAGTACACAATAACAGAAAAACTTGTAATTAACCTTGGGTTGTGAATTATGCTACAGGAAAAATGTCTTTTTTGGAGGTGAAAAAGAACGTTTATTTTAGTGACCACAACTGCAGAATAACACTTAATTAACCCCTGGATTTTAATTGCGCAAAAGAAATGAGCATCAAGAAATTACCAGCTTTTTAGAGTTTTAACAGGGCGTGTATTTTTCGGTAAACAACAACATAAAAACTTGTAATTAACCTTCGGTTGTGAATTATGCTACAGGCAAAATGTCTTTTTTGGCGGTGAAAAAGAACGTTTCTTTTAGTGACCACAACAGCAGAAGAACGCTTAATTAACCCCTGGATGTAAATTGCGCAAAATAAATGAGCAAACAAAAATTAAGTGGTATTTGAATTGTAAAAACGCTGTTACTTTAAATGAATACAACAGGAACAGGCTTAGATAACCCTTGCATATTCAATGTGCTGTGAGCAGATAGCATTAAAATGTATATGCAGCTGCATTGGACAAAACACTGGATTTCAGTTCCAATAGCCCACAAAATCAGAATTAGAACATAAAAGAAGCAGTCTCTGAGACAAGCTGTGACACCCCCCAAAGATCGCTGTATAAAAATGAGTTCTTTAGTAAGAGATATCATAAGCAGCCGCGGCACCACCTTCCCTACTCAGTACAGTGAGAGCGATATGAGCTCCCAGCGTCGCGCCCGGACTTATATAGTGCGGTGACGTCACAGAATCCCGCCGGTCTCTGATTGGCTTCAACTCTGCACATGTCATGCAGGCTATGCCCTTCTTCCTCCCAGAGTTCTTTGCCCCATGTTACGCCATGTGCTCTCAGCCATTTTATCAATCAAAAGCACGCTTTGTTCCCGCGAAGTACCCCAAACTTCGACTTCATTCAGAACCGAAGTTTTCCTGAAATTCTAAACGAAGTCCACTTCGTTAGAATCAATTTGCCCATCTCTAATCAGCAGCAATCTACAAACACTTAACAGTCAATGGGAATAAAAAAAAAATAAAAAAAATTTACTTCTAGTTTTTGAGGTTTTTGAGGTATTTAGTGTACGTTTTTTTATCAAAACTGTAAATGCCCATCTACTGCGACAAGGTGACCTTAATCCAGATGGGGACCTCCTCTAACATGTTACCTCTCTTGGTGTCTGTTCAGATCTCCACATTTTCAGGAAGAGAAGATTCCAGATGTAATATGTTCTGGTTAAAACACAGGTTGTGTACACATGGGTGGAGTGCACAACCAAAATGGAGACAAGCCACTCCCCTCATGCAAATAATCTAAAAAGCAAAAGTTGGATAGCACATTCAAGACAATTTTTTAAAAAAATTTAATTTTAACCAGAGCAGATTACAGCTGGGATTTTTAGTGCTTGTAGAGTGCTGCTGATATAGTGTTGTGTTTGCATTGCTTTTGCTTGCCACACCAGTGTGCATCTTTTCACTTTTTTTTTTTTTTTTTATTAAATGCATTGGGACTATTAAACCGAGCAGATTACAGCTGGGATCTTTCTCCCTGAAAACAGGGAGGTCGGAACAGACACCAAGAGAGGTAACATATTAGTCCCCATCTGTATTGAGGTCACCTTTTCAGGTCACTTTTTGAGTTTATCATGCAACTTAAATGACAAGATAACTATGTTATGGTTACAATGAAAGCAATATCAAAATTTATATAGCTTTTTAACGTTTTAATACTTTTAAAGTAAATAATGTCATTTTTTATATAACAAAATATTCTTTGAATCATAATGTTCTAACTTTTTTCTTTTTCCATCTTAACTTGTTCAATGGCTTGCTTGTTGCAGATCAGCTGTTAATATTATTGATACTGTTATGGGGTACATGTGACTTTTTGATCAATTTTATTATACTTTTTTGGGATCGGACTAAAATAAAGGAATTCATTTTTTCTTTTCTTTTTTCTTTTAAGGTATTTACTATTGGGGTTGAATAAGGACTTCCACTATTTTGGAGGATGAATGATCTGATGATTTTCAAAAAGGAGCTCTTTTCCACCTATTAGTGCAGGATACATTTGTTCAGGTACAGTTGTCTACATAACTAGCATGGAGGTTTGGTTATTTCCTGTCAACAGCACAATATACACATTTTAGGAATAAATTTACAGCATAACTGAAACAGTTTTCATCCTCAAAATTACACATCCTATTAATGCTGCTTGTCCTGAATTTCCTTTAATTGCTTCGTTTGCCCATGTTTACAGACAGCTGATATTGTATACATTCATTTAGTATTACATAACCAGTGATTATACTTGTGTCTACTTATTCACAACATTTCAAAACATTTTATCTTTTTGCTCTCACAAAAGCTACCTGACATTTAAAGCTCCTATCCATTTTGCAGTCTACTAGTACACACAAATGCGTTTTAATAATGGAGTCATTGAAATGTTATCTTCTGTAATAAACATTTAGTGCTACTACTTTTAAAGCCTAAGTTACAATTTTCTACATGGGAATTATCTACCACTTCTCTCGTTTAACTTGTCATTTTGAAGTTTTAAATTTGTTTATGCTTTGTCAATTACTTTACAAATATTATTGCTTTCTACTTTTTGCACACAGAAGATCATCTACACTGAAAATAAAAATGTCAGTGATGATCAATGGTACAACATGGGGGTCCAGATATGAATCAAAATAATGGGCGACATGTATGATCGGGAGTTGCGCCTGTTTTCTGGCGAAAACGGCGCCTCACCGATCCGAATCCCCTGTTGGACGCAGGGATGCGATGTTAGGCGCAGCTTTAGCCATTTTCGGATGTGCCTAACATGAAGGGGCGTGCAATGGGTGCGGTGTGGGCATTCAGGGGCAGGACGCGGCACATTTGAATACTCTGAGGCATATATGATCGCGGCTCGGCAAAGGGCGGCGCATTGCAGCGCTCGAAAGCTCCGACAGGCAGACCTAGTTGAAGCTGGTCTAAATGAGCCGAAGGAGGCAAAGTGAAGCGAGAACATAACATGAAAGGAAACATATAGAAGATCGCAAAAGAAATTCATCTCAGCTCTGTGAGGCATGGAGTATGATTCCAAAAATCTTTTTTATTACGTGCAAAACATTATCAGAAAAAGAGCTCGAACCTTCTAAAAAAAAAAACATAATTAAAATCACTTTCCAAAAATCAAGACTGGCGCTACATCGGGAATTAGGATCTTGGAAATACAGTAATTCAAATTCTGTAAGTGCTTTTCATTGGTCGGCAGAAACCAGCCAATCAGAATAGGAGCGACAGTGAACCATTATAATCTATGGAGGAGTATTGACTAAATCAAATGCAAAGGCGTGGCAGTTCAAAATACAGTAAAAAATGCAGAAACGAGCTGATTGGTTGAACTAGCGGGGGCTTGGCTATTCCGGCCAATCAGAGCGCGAGCTACTTTGTCCCATTGCAATCTATGAACAGATCGGGGCACTGAAATCTCAGCGCCGTGAGGAATGGAGTTTTAGTAAATAAATCGTTTTTATTAAGTGTAGAACATTTTCTGTAAAAGAGCTAAAACCTTCTATAAACAAACAGAAATAAAATCCATAACAACGCGTTTGTTGCCGTCACCAGCGCAACATCAGGTATTGGGATATTAGAAATTGCCGGGACATACAATAATTCAAATTCTGTAAGCTCTTATCATTGATTGGCATAAACCAGCCAATCAGAATAGGAGCGACAGTGAACCATTATAACCTATGGAGAAGTATTGACCAATCAAAAGACAAGGCGGGACAGTTCAAAATACAGTAAAAAGGCAGAAAAGAGCTGATGGGTTGAGCTAGCGGGGGCTTGGCTATCCCGGCCAATCAGAGCGCGAGCTACTTTGTCCCATTGTAGTCAATGGAGAGATCAGGGCAATGAAATCTCGGCTCTCAGACGATTTATTTACTAATACTCCATACCGCACTGCGCTGAGATTTCAGTGCCCCGATCTGTCCATAGACTACAATGGGACAAAGTAGCTCACGCTCTGATTGGCCGGGATAGCCAAGCCCCCGCTAACTGAACCAATCAGCTCTTTTCTGCCTTTTTTACTGTATTTTGAACTGTCCCGCCTTTTCTTTTGATTGGTCAATACTTCTCCATAGGTTATAATGGTTCACTGTCGCTCCTATTCTGATTGGCTGGTTTATGCCGACCAATGAGAAGAGCTTACAGAATTTGAATTACTGTATTTCCCGGCAATTTTCAATATCCCAATTCCTGATGTTGCGCCGTTCTTGATTTTGGAAAATGATTTTATTTATATATTTTTTAGAAGGCTTGAGCTCTTTTTCAGATAATGTTTTATAATAAAAACATTTTTTTTATTCATACACCATGCCTCACGGAGCTGAGAGCTGAGATTTATTTCTTGAGCGATCTTATATATTTTCCCTTTAATTTTAAATGATCCACTTTTTCACTACATTTATTCGCTTTTAGACAGCTTTGATTTTTCACTTTATTCATTCATTCATTTGAAAGACAACTCTTTTTGCTCTTCACTAACATGTTTAATGATTTCTCGCTGTTTTCCAGCCTGTCTCGAATCGGAATACATGTTAGGCGCAGTCCCTTCTGCGCCTAAGTCCCGCACTGCGCCTCACACACTGGCGAGGCGCAGGGAACTTTTCACCGCATGTATGAGCGCACCTCCTCGGGCGGCGAATCTTAGATGCAGTCCCGCACTGCGCCTAAGTCCCGCACTGCGCCTCACACACTGGCGAGGCGCGGTGGACTTTAAACCGCATGTATGAGCGCACCTCCTCGAGCGGCGAATCTTAGGCGCAGTCCTGCACTGCGCCTAAGTCCCGCACCGCGCCTCACACTCTGGCGAGGCGTGGTGGACTTTACACTGCATGTTCGAGCGCACCTCGGGCGCCGACATACATGAGGCGCAGCTTTCGCTTGAAATCGGGCGAAAATGTGCGCTCCGACGCGGCGAGATTCATACATGTTGCCCAATGTGTTTAGGTACATACAGTATCTCACAAAAGTGAAGACACCCCTCACATTTATGTAAATATTGTATTTTATCT
This sequence comes from Phyllomedusa bahiana, assembly GCA_025379985.1. NCBI lineage: Eukaryota > Metazoa > Chordata > Amphibia > Anura > Hylidae > Phyllomedusa > Phyllomedusa bahiana. The sequence continues at coordinate 21,990 of JAODAL010024203.1, read as the reverse complement.
TTTCATGGGACAACACTGAAGACATGACACTTTGATACTATGTAAAATAGTTAGATTACAGCTTGTATAACTATTAATTTGGTGTGCCCTCAAGATAACACACAGCCATCATTGTCTAATCCACTGTTGACAACAAAAGTGAGTACACCCTTAAGTGAAAATGTACAATTTGTGCCTAACGTGTCAAGAGTTTGTTTGGCCACTATTATTTCCCATAGCTGCGTTTCCCTCTATGATATTCAGGGGTTCCTCAGGGGATATACATCAGAATAGCTTCATCTGTCTGTTTATATCTAACCAAAAAGCCTCCATTGTGGGTCTATGTTGTGTCAGCCGAAAATATGTATCCCCTGAGGAACCTCTGAATATCATAGGGGGGAAACGTGTCGTGATTTTGTAGCTTATTGGCTAGCTGTGAATTCAATATGAGGAGATAAGTATAAAACTTGGGATTTGTTTGGCTTGGCAATCATTTGAAAATATTTAACATGAAGCTGTATCTTTGTTTTTAATTGTTGCATGTTCCTCATATGTAAGTGAATTCATCATTTGTATATTTCTAACATCTATTTGTATCCATTTAGAGAGAACGGTGTAAGAGGGTTAGTCTCTGGTAGGCGGGGCCATCCCTTTCGGGGCAAAAACTCTGTTCTTTACATTAAGGCGTCTGACCATGGTCAGGATAGGTATATTTATATGTTGGATTACCTGGATTTCCTGTATTTGGCAATGGTCCCACTTTTGTGGATATCAGTAACTTACCTGGTCCTTATGAGTTGTGTAAAATTGTAAGTTGGATGTCTATGAGAAACATTTTTACATGGTTTCTAAGTACAGGGGAATTGTGCTATTTGTGTATTCAGATATATTTGTCTGTATAATTAGGTATTGTTTCCTTTTAGTCTTAAGAAATAAAAGTTAGATTTTGTAGTAGGGCCTCTAGTTTTTTTTTGTGAGTTCTTGAAGACTGAATCTGCAATAGGCAAGCAGTTTGGTGTGCAGAAATCAAATGTGGAAGCAATTATTAGAAAATGGAAGACATACAAGACCACTGATAATCTCCCTCGATCTAGGGCTCCACGCAAGAGCTCACCCCATGGGGGACATAGTGAATTACCTGCAGAGAGCTGGGACCAATGTACCAAAGGCTACCATCATTAACACACTACGCCAACAGGGACTCAGATCCTGCAGTGCCAGACGTGTCCCCCTGCTTAAGTCAGTACATGTCCAGGCCTGTCTGAAGTTTGCAAGAGAGCATTTGGATGATCCAGAAGAGTATTGGGAGAATGTCATATGCTCAGATGAAGCCAAAGCAGAACTGTTTGGTAGAAACACAACTCGTCGTGTTTGAAGAAAGAATACCGAGTTGCATCCATAGAACACCATATCTACTGTGAAGCATGGGGGTGGCAACATCATGCTTTGGGCTGTTTCTCTGCAAAGGGACCAGGACGACTGATCTGTGTACATGAAAGAATGAATGGGGCCACATATCATGAGATTTTGAGTGCAAACCTCCTTCCATCAGCAAGGGCATTGAAGACGATATGTGGCTGGGTCTTTCAGCATGACAATGATCCCAAGAACACCACCAGGGCAACAAAGGAGTGGCTTCGTAAGAAGCATATCAAGGTCTTGGAGAGGTCTAGCCAGTCTCCAGATCTCAACCCATAGAAAACCTTTGGAGGGAGTTGAAAGTCCGTGTTGCCCAGCGATATCCCCAAAATATCACTGCTCTAGAAGAGATCTGCATGGAAGAATGGGCCAACATACCAGCAACAATGCGTGCCAACCTTGTGAAGACTTACAGAAAACGTTTGACCTCTGTCATTGCCAACAAAGAATATATAACACAGTATTGAGATGAACTGTTGTTATTGACCAAATACTTATTTTCCACCATAAGTTGCAAATAAATTCTTTCTAAATCAGACAATGTGATTTTCAGGATTTTTTTTCTCATTTTGTCTACCATAGCTGATGTCTCCCTATGATGTCAATTACAGGCCTCTCTCATCTTTTAAAGTGGGAGAACTTGCACAATTGGTTGCTGATTAAATACTTTTTTCCCCACTGTAAATTGAAGAGCAGTTGGGCATGGGCACCATACAGTTGGTGGAGGGAGGGAGGCACAGTAGGCCACTAAAATAAACTCCCAGTCCAACACTGCTTGAGGGCATAAGTTTAGTTATAGTATGTTTGACTGGAGGTTCTGATGAGGTTATTACCACTGTGTAGTCTCAGCCTCCCGCCTCAGAATTTAAATCCTTGCACCATGTCACACAGTCGCTACTCTTGTATAAGAGCTCAATTTTGTGATCACATTTCTGTACCATTTGTCCTCTGACTTGGTAGCAGTTTCTCTGTCTTATATTGATAGAATCTAAGAGTAACAGAAGGAAAGTCGGCTCACCTGTATGGCTTGAGCTTTGTATCAATCAAATAGTTTGTGGTGCAGGATAGAGGCATCCTGCTGAAGATGTGGAATATAAATAGAGAAATCCTAAACAAGAAGTATTCTTCCAGCACTCAAATATGTTACGGTTAAAACACACTTTTCTTGATATCCATATGAAAACATATGATTAAAAAATCAATAAATAGATAAAAAAAGATCTACGCATTTCGAGCCATCACCTGGGGCTCTTAGTCCTGACCATAAGAGAAGCAAACAAACATTCCTATATAAACTCACTTTGATTAGACAACCAAGCAAACATGTTTGTACATTAACCCCCTAAGTGCTCCTAGGTCTAAAGAGAACAAGATACTAAAGGAGATAAATATGCATACATCTAATCTGTTTTGTAGTTGAGACCTTTAGAATATCTGCTATCCATGGTCATAATCCAAAAAGCCTCGCAATTGATAAGTACACCCCTCAAATTGCCTCCACGTACGGGCTTGCGCCATTGCTCAATAACACACACCTTCAAAAAAGACAAATTACCAGAGTGTGCTTCTCTAAAAAGCTCCTGACAAATGACGCCTGGTGGTGTGTACAGCATCGTGAATGTGTTCATGAATCCTGTTTAATAGAGGTCTAGTTGTACACCCTATATACTGTAGTGAGCATTGACTACACCTAATCAAATAGACAACATGATCACTACGACAATTGTTAAATGTGCGGTTTTTAAAAGTTTTTAAAAGATTTTTTTTAGTAACAAATGAAGTGATCTGTGCCAATGTCTCCATGTAAGGGCATAATCCATATCTGTCCCTACCACACTTTTTATTACCCCTTAAATGAAGCCATGTAGGAGATCTATCCTTAGTAGTGCATTGAACATATAGACTAGGTGATAGTAACTTACCCACTGTTCTCGGTTTACGCGAGATGAAGCTACATCCATCGCTCAAAATGTCCCATAAGGATGCATCAGATGACAATAAAGGTAAATATTTTTTTATTATATCGATAACCTCAGAGTATTGAGAACTGTATTGCGTTGCAAAATAAATATTATGTGTAGATTTATCTATTTTAGTGAACCTTTTAGTCATATATCAATAACTCTTGTCTATTTCTATTCTCCACAATTTTTTTCACTTTATTCTCCATTACTTGATACAGTCTTTTGCATAGTGCACATTCTTTGGTCACTTCTTTAGTTCTATTTTTGTTCACACTCATTACTCACTCATTCTCTGTATTGTGGCTAATTGTGGTGTTTTTATATGTTTATGTTTGAGGTCGCCATGTTTTGGTTTTCTTTGGAAGTGTGCATGTGCTGGATGCTGAAGCCGCATACCGCCATGCATTCTGGGAGCGGATGTTGTCATTGTAATGGGAGGGGCAGCCGTGTAGGCGTCGCACGTCTGTCCCTCCCTGAACACTGCCTTCATCTGCCCCATTTAAGATTTCTTTTTATATTTTTTACATGGTGATTATTTTTTGGTATTTAGTTATATATTCTAATATTTGCTTATATAATCACTTTGGGTCTCCTCTTGTACTGTTTGTTGAAGTTTCTTTCATATTATTTTCTGGCAATTTGCCCTTAATTTACATCATTGGTCTGCTGGTCTCTTCCTGTATTGTTTGTTAATATTTCTTCCATATTATTTACCGGCAATTTGCCCTTAAATTACACCATTGATCTGTTGTTGTTGTTATCCACTCCCATTGGTTCCTCATTTCCTTTTCCCCTGTTAACCCCTGACGAAGCATCAGTGAAACGCGCGTTGGGTGTGCTCTTGTGCTGCTGGTCTGTATTTACCCATTATGTAATGTTATATACCGTATATACTCGAGTCTAAGCCGAGTTTTTCAGCACAAAAATGTGCTGAAAAATCCCCCCTCGGCTTATACTCGAGTCACTGTCGGCACTCGGTGCTGCGATGGCCCGAGTGCCGACAGGGACGCTTCGGCTATATGCGACTCCTCAGGGAGCGCATATAACTGAAGGCCGAGTACAGCCGACAGTGTCCAGGCACTGCGGTGGCCCGGGCACTGTCGGCTATCTCATCACTTGTATGCGAAACCCCGCCGGAGCGCATACAAGTGAAGAGATACCACTGCGGAGCAGAGAGCACGCGCTCCCGGCTCCGCAGTGGACCCCGGGTGGCCGCAGACTCACGGCTGTCCAGAGTTTCCGGCACAGGCAGCGTATGTCATCAAGCTGCCTGCGCGGCCTAATGACATCACCCGCCTGTGCCGAGAAGATGGAGGAGAGCGCGCGGGAGGCGATGCAGCGGAGAGCGAGGTACGTGTTTTTTTTTTTTGTTTTAAAACCCTGCCTATTCCTGCCTAGGGGGACCTATACCTGCCTATAATGACCTATACCTGCCTATAACCTAACTAGGGGGACTTATACCTGCCTATAGCCTACCTAGGGGGACCTATACCTGCCTATAACCTACCTAGGGGGACTTATACCTGCCTATAGCCTGCCTAGGGGGATCTATACCTGCCTATAATGACCTATACCTGCCTATAACCTACCTAGGGGTCCTATACCTGCCTATATCCTACCTAGGGGGACCTATACCTGCCCATAACCTGCCTAGGGGGACTTATACCTGCCTATAACATGCCTATGGGGGCAATTACCTGCCTATAGCCTGCCTATGGGGACATATAGCTGCCTATACCTGCCTGTAACGACCTATACCTGCCTATAACCTGCCTATGGGGGACATTAAACTGCCTATACATGCCTATAACCTGCCTATGGGGGACATTAAACTGCCTATAACCTGCCTATGGGGGACATTAAACTGCCTATACCAGCCTATATCTGCCTATGTAATTTTATTGGTATCTATTTTTATTTTTAAAATTCACCTGTAGCCGCTGCGTTTTCCACCCTAGGCTTATACTCGAGTCAATAAGCTTTCCCGGTTTTTGTGTCAAAAGTAGGTGCCTCGGCTTATACTCGGGTCGGCTTATACTCGATTATATACGGTAACTTTTGTTTCTTTATGTGTTAGTTCAAATTTATGCTTACTTGCTTTACTTACACACTATGAGGGTCATTTTATTTGCTTTATATGTTTATGTATTATTTCTACTAACATTATAAGATTGTGTATTCACTTATATTGGGGCTTACTTTCCAGCAGTTATTCTACAGTTATCCAGCACCATCTTTTTATTTGCTTTTTTGTATTGTTATATTTGTTTAATAAAATATATTTGTAATTTTTATTTGGGTTAGTGTTTTTGTGTTTAGCGTTGTAGGTTATATACCACTTCCCTTTTTGTTTTTGTTGATTTATTGGCCCTATTCTCATTGGCGGTTACCAAATCAAATAGACAACATGATCACTACAACAAGTGTTAAATGTGTGGTTTTTAAAAGATTTTTTTTTAGTAACAAATGAAGTGATCTGTGCCAATTTCTCCATGTAAGGGCATAATCCATATCTGTCCCTACCACACTTTTTATTACCCCTCAAATGAAGCCATGTAGGAGATCTATCCTTAGTAGTGCATTGAACATATAGACTAGGTGATAGTAAGTTACCCAGTGTTCTCGGTTTACGCGAGATGAAGCTACATTCATCGCTCAAAATGTCCCATAAGGACGCATCAGATGACAAAAAAGGTAAATATTTTTTAATTATATCGATAACTTCAGAGTATTGAGAACTGTATTGTGTTGCAAAATAAATATTATGTGTAGATTTATCTATTTTAGTGAACCTATTAGTCATATATTCTCCACAATATTAATAGCCCAATGTAAGGTGCTCATACTATATCCGCAATGTCGTAAGCGAGCAGTCACATTATTACTATAATCCTCACTTAAACTGCAATTTCTTTTAGCTATTATATACTCCCCATTATATAACATAGCGAGGATGACAACTTGCAGAATGCAAAATGGAATTGCCCAATACCAATTTGCTAAATGTGCTACTTTGTTAGTTAAATATTACCTGTTAAAAGTAGATCTAAAAAGGAAATTTCCACAGATTGAAGTTAAAATGTAAAAGACAAGTTCATCTCATTGTCATTGATATAATCAACAAATTTTGGTGCCCTTTTCAAATAAGCAGGGTATCATCTATGTATCTCTCTTACCAAAAAAATGTCCTGAAAAAACAGATTATGAACTGAATAAATGTGTTTTTCTTTTCACCAGGCAACAAAAATGTTAGCCAAGAAGGGGAGAAACAAGACCCCATTGGGCAGCCCTGTATCTGCAAACAAAAATTTTTATTGATAAAAAGGTAATTATGTTGTAATAAAAATTGCAATTGAGGAGGCGTGGCCTGGCATGCTTCTGGCCGGACGCTAGTAGCTGAGCTCCGCTCTGGACTGGGCTTTTAGAAGGGAATATAGCTTTCAGAATGGGACCCAGATTCTTAAAAAAGAAGGAAAGGACTCCCCCACACCTGTGGATGCTGCTGTGCCCATCTTTAATTATTTCTCCCCACTGACAGACCTGCCTGTGACATTGCAGGACTCATCTCCGGCAAGGGTGCCATCTTCCCCGCGGGCTCTGCAGGAGGAGTGCACATCTTCAAGGGAGAGGACAGCGGGTTCGGAGCCTCCTCACTCTGGCAACCGGCGAAGACACAGCTTTCATATCCCGCTGCCTTCAGCTCCCAACCTCGCGCTGGTCTGGAACCTGTGCGGCCATTTGCAGGAGGTTCCCCTGTGTACCATTTGGAACCGCCATCACAGGAAGCAGGTGAGTCACAGGCAACATGCGGTGCTACTCCTGTTATTCTGCTCTCATTGCAGGGAGATAACACCACCTTGCTGCAGCCCTCTCACCAAGCAGGCTCCCCACGGTCTGCACCGAGCACAGACAGTTTGCTCACAGCTGAGAGATCTCTGTAAATTGGCACGGCTTCTTGCACCATGAGCACCCTTACCGCCCAACTAAGAAGGCCCACTCTGTTTACTGACCAAATCAGTCAGAGTCAAAAGACGGCCGACGCTGAAAACTCAGAGGACAATTACTTAGAGGATTGGGGGCCCCCCTGTGTCCCCAATTGCTCTCAACCTGGGCCCTGTGGAGTATGTCCGATCGAGCCCCCAATTATATAGTCCCCATGGCTCTCCTGCTTTCATACAGTCTCCCCAGCACTCCACCATTGTCTGGCCTCACACTGCTGCTTCTGATAGTATAATGTATTCTAATGGGGATCTGGCCTCTGGCCAACAATCACCAGCCTCACAGAAGAACACTCATTCACTATCTGCTATCTCTACTGAAAAGGCCTTGGTGACACTCAAAGGTCCCCCAGAGTTGCAAGCGTTACTGACTCTGTTGCCCGCCAAGAGCGACCTGTCTGCCATGGCTCAAGACTTAAAAGTAGCATGGCGGCAAAACCTACACTAAGTGAAAAATGACATCTTGACTCTTCAAAACAGAGTTAGCTCCCTGGAATCCTTCTAGAAGATGGTCCGACACTCCATTACTGATCTAAAAACTGCGCTCACAAATCAGAGAGTCCTACACCAGACAATGGTGGAGCAGATGGACGATCTTGAGAATAGAAATAGACGAAATAACGTCAGAATCAGGGGGCTCGCCAAATCCATCAAGCCTCAGGATCTCCAACTGACCCTCAACAAGATCTTCAATTCGCTTCTGGGGGGGAAAGAGGAAGACCGTATCGAGCTGGATCGAGCCCATAGAGCACGGATTTAATCTGCCAGATTCATCATTATACGAATGAGGAACTGATCATGAAGAAGGCAAGACTTTCTCAAGATCTCTCGTATGAGGGCGCTAAGCTCTCATTTTTTCCTGATCTCTCCAGGCGTACTGTCACGTCCATGCCATTTGGCCCTGGTCACCGGCCACGGCCGCGGCGATCATAACTGCGGCCTTGCCGCCTTTGTGTGAACACTTCCCTGTAGCCTTGTATCTTGATTGATTTCTGGTTGACGCCTTGGCCAGAAATCTTCCAGCACTCATAGGGGTTAATCAGCTCTCTGGATTGACAGGTTCTTCCACCTATCCTAGCTCCTCTACTTCCACCCTTTTCCTATATATATCCACTGCTTCCTCTTCTCAATGCCTGCTATACTGCTTGCCTTTATAGTTAGCCTGTCATATTGTCATTTCTCTGTGCTATTGATCTCTGCTTTGTTTCTGGTTTCTCCCTTTGCCTCACGAATCTGTACCGTGCTGCCTGCCCTGTTATTGACTCGGACCGTCCGACTACGGCTTTTGTGTTCTTTGTTTGTTTGTCTTAGTCTGCGCACTCTGCTCAGTGTAGCCTTGAGTCTTCAGGTTGGGGCCGGCCTGTTAAGGAGTCGGGTTCCCCAAAAGGCAGGGACAGAGGCTGGGATCAGCGTCAGGGCCCCACTTGTCCGTGTCTTGTGTGCGTCCATGACCATCCCTAACATTATAGCAGGCCCGTATTCCAAACAAATTCCCCGGCGGTTCAGGATGAACACCGATCTATCGGTTTCTGACCGCCTGGACGAATTAACAACCCAGTTTCAGGGCATGGCGGGTCTTATGTCCCAGATCTCGCTTCATCTGGACGCTATGTCTATCCCAGCCCCTGATCCAGTCGTCCCATCAGTACCTACACTTGCTCCTGGGCCTTTGGGACAATACTTGCAGCACAAACCTAACATGGGGTTTCATGACTGCTTCGACGGTAACCCTGATAAATTTTGGACCTTCCGGGAATCTTGCCGCCTGTTTTTTCAGTTTTCCCATTTTTCCTCAGAAGCTGAAAAAGTTGCCATGGCGGTGCCACTCCTCCAGGGGCCACCGCAGGTGTGGGCACTAGGCATACCCCCCGAGGCCCCGGTATGGCGATCGGTGGACAAATTTTTTCTAGCACTGGGACAGATTTATGATGACCCCAACCAGGCGGCTTTAGCTGAAACCCATCTCCTGTCCATCCAGCAGGGTCGCCGCTAGGCTGAGGATTATTGCTCTGAGTTCCACCAATGGAGTTCAGTAATTGGGTTGCCTTACCAACCCCTCAAAACCCTTTTAAACAAGGGCTGTCCGAGGCAGTGAAGGATGCTATGGTCAGCCATCCTAGTCCAGAGACTTTAGGGGACTTTATGACTTTGGCTATATCTATTGACCGGAGGTTGAGAGAGAGAGATGCAGGGAAAGGATTGGGGGGTCCACTGAGCAGTTCAGGGCTGACTCTCCTGTCCAACCTTTCTCTGCTGATTCTGCTACTTCTCCTCCACTACCTTCGCCATCTCCCGCTTGGGGTTCAGGAGAGGAACCTATGGTATTGGGCTCCACGTCGGCAGCTATCAGAAGGAAACATCGGGTGGAAAACGCGTTGTGTTTCTACTGTGGAGAGTCCGGTCATGTCCTGAGGAGCTGCCCCACCAGGCCCAAGTCTCCGTGGGAAAGCAACAAATGCCTGAACAACGTCAGGAAGGATAACTCAATCGTACATGTACCCCCTAACTTGGATAACAAGCTTTCCTTGCCTGTAACTCTAATCTTCAGGGTCAAAAGTTTTGCTTGCCATGCCTTGATCAACTCAGGGGCTGCCGTTAATTTTATTTGCATGGCGGTGGCTAATGCCTTAGGTTTAGAACTAATTCCACTATGTTCTCCCTTTTTTGGTTTCAAGCGCAGATTCTACCCCCCTAATGGAGGGAAGGATAAAATACCGAACTGCCGAAATAACCCTGAATGTTGGATGTTTGCATTTTGAACAACTGTCTTTCTTTGTCATGGAGGGACTTACCATGGACATTATTCTAGGGTTACCCTGGTTACGCCTCCATAATCCGGTGTTTGACTGGAGGACTGCTGAGTTGATAAAATGGGGGAACTCATGTGGTGATCATTTGAAAACCGTACAGTCTTTGGTATGCTCTATAAACGATAACCATTCCATTCCCGATTTTGTCTCTGATTTCAAAGACGTCTTTGATGAGACCGTTGCGGACACTCTGCCGCCGCATCGGCCTTATGACTGTGCTATAGATCTCGTTCCGTGCGTGAAATTGTCTAGGGATCGTATTTTTAACTTATCCACCCCGAAACGAGAATCTATGCATCAGTATATTAAGGAGAGCCTGGAAAAGGGTCACAAACGACCGTCTATCTCGCCAGTAGGAGCTGGGTTTTTCTTTGTCGAGAAAAAAGATGGAGGCCTCCGTCCTTGTATTGACTATAGGGAGCTCAATAAAATAAACTTAAAAGACCAGCATCAACTTCCCCTTATCCCGGATCTTCTTAATCAGGTTGTGGGCGCCCAATGGTTTTCCAAAGTCTACCTTCGGGGGGCGTACAACCTGATTCGAATCAGAGAAGGGGACGAATGGAAGACGGCCTTTAATACCCCTGAGGGGCATTTCGAATACTTAGTCATGCCTTTCGGTCTTTGTAATGCACCTGCCGTCTTCCAACGATTTGTTAATGACATTTTCAGGGACCTTTTAGGTCGTTTTGTAATCGTGTATCTAGATGACATCCTCATATTTTCCCCGAATTACGATACCCATCGAGATCATGTCAGGGAGGTCTTCTCCAGGTTACGCCAGAATCAACTATGCGCCAAATTGTCTAAATGTTTGTTCGGAGTCCAGGAGATAGGGTTCATGGGGTACATATTGAGTCCCAATTCTATAAGTATGGATTCACAAAAGGTTTCTGCCATCAATGAGTGGGTACGGCCTACCAACTTATAAGAGATCCAACGTTTTTTAGGCTTTGCTAAATTTTATCGCAAATTTATTAAGAATTTTTCCCTGATTGTTAAACCCCTTACTGTCCTTACTAAGAAAGGGAGTGACCCCACCTCCTGGGCACCAGAAGCCGAGCAAGCATTTGTTACTCTGAAAAAATGTTTTTCGTCTGCACCTGTCTTGGTCCACCCGGACCCAGAACAACCCTTTGTTGTGGAGGTAGATGCATCCGAAACGGGTGTAGGGGCCGTCCTGTCTCAGGGGACTGAACCTTATACCAACCTCAGACCCATCGCCTTCTTCTCCAGAAAATTCTCTACCGCTGAGATTAACTATGACATTGGTAACAGGGAATTGCTAGTCATTAAATGGGCTTTCATATCTTTTAAGTGGGCCTTCAAATCTTTTATATCTTGACAATGCTAAGCGATTGAACCCTCGTCAAGCGCGATGGGCCTTGTTCTTTACTAGATTCAACTTTGTAGTAACCTACCGTCCAGGGGCTAAGAATGTTAAGGCCGACGCCTTGTCTCGAAGTTTTGGTATGAGTGACCTCTCAGAGGAGGAACCGGGGAATATCCTTGCTCCGGGAGTAGTCGTGGCTACCCTTACTACAGATTTAGGTTCTGTTATTGCAAACTCTCAAGGCTCGGTCCCACCCGGACTACCCCCGGGTAAACTTTTTGTTCCATGTCACCTTCGTTTGAAAATTCTGGAGGAGGTTCACTCCTCAGTTCTGTCTGGGCATCCTGGCATCGTGGGCACCGGATCCCTTCTATCCCGTACCTAGTGGTGGCCTTTATGGCAGCGTATGTGAAAGAATTTGTTACTGCTTGTGAGACCTGTGCCAGGGCAAAGGTACCCCGACGCCTCCCCGAGGGATTATTGCACCCCCTCCCGTTGCCCAAAAGGCCCTGGTCTCACATCTCAATGCCTTTATAGTTAACCTGTCATATTGTCATTTCTCTGTGCTGCTGATCTCTGCTTTGTTTCTGGTTTCTCCCTTTGCCTCACGAATCTGTATCGTGTTGCCTGCCCTGTTATTGACTCGGACCGTCCAACTACGGCTTTTGTGTTCTTTGTTTGTTTGTCTTTGTCTGTGCACTCTGCTCAGTGTAGCCTTGAGTCTTCAGGTTGGGGCCGGCCTGTTAAGAAGTCGGGTTCCCCAAAAGGCAGGGACAGAGGCTGGGATCAGCATCAGGGCCCCACTTGTCCGTGTCTTGTGTGCATCCCTGACCATCCCTAACACGGACATTGTGATTGCAGACAGCTCTTAAGACACTTGTCACCCTTCTGCAATCTCACCATATCCCGTACCGCTGGGGCTACCCGTTTGCGTTGCAGGTTCGCTGTGGCGAAGAACTTATCATTCTATGCAGCCCAGCAGACTTGCCATCCTTCCTGGAGGCCCTTGATCTCCCGTTTGTCCATCTTCCGGATTGGGACTCTCTCTTTGCCCTGTCTATATGAAGACTTCTAATCGCCCAGATATAGCAGGACCTCTGAAGCCTCAAAGGGCACACAAGATTCCGAGGGACTCTTGTAGCCAAGAAAGTGCAAGAGACTTGGGAAGGAGAAGCCTTCCTCCCTCTTTTCCGTGAGCAACTTCTCTAGACTTTTCCTTGTTATGTTCTCCATTTACCCTTTAGTTTCTAATTGATTTGCAAGGGTGAAGTGTTCTTTCAGGTTCTCCATACGGACTGATACAGCTGCCAGGCCTCTACATTTTCTGTCTCTCTTTCTCTCCCTTGTCTTTCCTCTCTTCTGCCCCCCTCCCCTCCCTCCCCTTTTTCCCACCCCTTTTTTTTGTTCCTCCTCTTCTTCCAACAGCGAGCTGCTTGGAGAACATTTCTACTGTTCACCCTCCTATTCATAAGGATCCCGCCATATTTACGAAGTGTCACCTCTGCCCTCCTGCTCTGTCCCACTAGGTAGGAGGCCATTAGTCTCTTTGTCAGATTTAGCTGTCCCATTAGTTTTACTCATTGGACAGGCCGCTCCATTGGTGCAGCAGAGGATTACCTTTCCCCATCAAGTATTTAAAATTTTGTTTATTTCATATCTCCGATTTAATTACTGTTTTTGGATATCTTAATGCCTGTTGTCTGTACTTCGTGAGCATCACCCTCCCCCAATGGAGTTGGTTTAAGCCTCCCTGCTTGCCTTTTGCAGTTTTTTGTTGCTTTTACTAGGGGTCTCCTTTAGAAGGGGGCGAATTTCCGAAATTGGGTTTTCGTTCACTTGCTAAATTTCTGGGCAAAAAAAATTTCGTCCAAATTACTTGGGGAAATCCGTTAAGAAAAACTATTTCCGGGTGCACAAGCCTCGGGGCTTTTGAACTTTTTGTCCCATGTTTAAAATATGCAGGGGGGAGCTTGGTTTGGTCTTCATACAAGTTGGTTTTAATAGACACCAGATGACTGCCGCCACTCTTAAATCGCTTTCCCACTCAAAAAAATTCCTGGGGACTTTAAAAGGGAAAAAAAGACCAAAAAAACTGAAGGGGGAATGAGCTGATAAGTCTGGCGCGACAGCTGGAAAAAACAAGCTGAAGGCCAGGTGGCAACTCAGTGAAGAGTGTGGAGGTTTAAGCGGCAGCCCCAGAGCATGAGGTCCAAAAGTGGCACAATGACATTCTGGAGGTGCAAAAACAAGGTAGGCCAAAGAGTGGCCAAAGACACAGTGTAGTTTTCGGCATCAAACAGCAGCGCATATCAGACAGTGGCAAAAAATTAAATTCTAGGGTGGGGGAAAAAAAAGGAGTAGCCCCAGAGTGGACAAACACAAGTGTGTAGGGCACGGCAGCAACCACAGCAGCAGATGGGGTAGACATGGCAAAGCAGAGTGTGTAGGGGCACAGATCAGCCACACAGCAGCATGAGGTCGACAGTGGCAAATGACATGTGTAGGTCACGGCAGCAGAACAGCACAGCATGAGGTCAAACAGTGGCAAATGACATTTGGAGGGGCAAAAAAAGGAGTACCACAAGTGGGACAAGACACGTGTTGGTCACGGGGACAGCCACAGCACAGCATGAGGGAGCAGTGAACAAGGACATTCGGGGGTCAAAAACAGGAGTAACCAAGAGGGGACAATGAACAGTGTTAGGTCACGGCAGCAGCCAAGCACAGCATGAGGTCAGACAGTGGACAATGATACAGTGTTAGGGGGCGGGAGCAGCGCATGAGGGGAGGACGGGCAAAGACATTCGGAGGTGGCAAAACAGTAGTAGGCCACTGAGTGGGACAATGACAAAGTGAAGAGCGGCGGGGAGCAGATGAGGCCAGACGTGGCACAAAGACATTCTGGAGGTGGAAAAAAATGGGTAGGGGCCCCAGAGTGGCACAAGACAGAGAGTGGAGGGGACGGCGGCAGCAGCATGAGGTCAGACAGAGGACAAGATATTTGGGGGTGGGGAAAAAACAGGGAAAAGGCCCCCGGATGGCACAAATGGCGGGTGTAGGTACGGAAACGCCACAGCACGCATAGGGCAGACAGTGGAACAATGACACAGGTGTAGGGCCGGCAGCAGCCCCAGCACAGAAAAAGGTCAAAGTGGGACAATGACTTCTCGAGGTGGAAAAAAAAAGGGGTAGGCCCCAGAGTGGGCAATGACACAGGTGGGGTCACGGCAGCAGCCCCACAGCAGCATGAGGGCAACATGGCACAATACATTTTGGAGGTGGGAAAAAAAGAGTACCCAGAGTGGGGCAATGACACAGTGTGGAGGTCCGGCAGCGGACAGCACACAAGAGGTCAGAAAGTGGGACAATACTTTGGAGGGGGCAAAAAGGATAGGCCACAAAGGGGGACAATGACACAGTTGGTAGGCACGGCAGCACCCCAGCAGCAGCTGAGGCGAAGTGGGGAAATGACACAGTGTGTAGGTCACGGCAGCAGCCACAGCAGCAGATGAGGGCAGACAGTGGACAATGACATTGCGTGGTCAGGGGACAGCCACCAGCAGATGAGGGCGACATGGGACAATGACACGGGGTAGGTCACGGCAGGCCCCAGCGCAGATGAGGTCAACAGCGGCACAATGACAGAGTGTTGGGGCCGGCATCAGCCCCACAGCAGATAGGTCAGACAGTGGCACCCAATTTACAGGGTGTAGGACGGGGAGCACCACGCAGCCATGAGGGCAAACTGGGACAATGACACAGTGTTAGGTCACGGGAGCAGCCACAGCAGCGCATGAGGTCAGACAGTGGGACAAAACAGGGTGAGTCCACAGGCAGCACCACACAGCCCCGATGAGGTCCAGACTGGCACAAGACAGAGTGTTAGGTAACGGCATCAGCCACAGCCAGCATGAGGTCGACTGGACAATGACATTCTGAGGGGGCAAAACAGGAAAAAGGCCCAAGGTGGGACAATAAACAGTGTGTAGGGCACGGCGAGCCAAGCACCATGAGGTCAGACGTGGCCCCAAAACATTCAGGTGGTGGCAAAAACAGGAGTAGGCCCAAGTGGGGCAATGACAAGTGTGGAGGCCGGGATCAGCAAGCACAGTAGGTCAGAAGTGGGACAATGACAAGTTTGGAGGTGGGGGCAATACCCTCCCTGGTAAAAATGGTTAGTGGGAGATGGAGAAACTGGCAGCAGATTTGGGATCAGGGGGTGGCGGCAACAAATGTGGCTGAGGCAGGGAGTTTTAACCCAGACTCATTTCTCACGTTTGGGGTTTGGGGGCCCTGGCTGATGTAGTCTGACGCCTAAGATTGGTGTTTTGGAAATCCGGGCCGATCCAGCCTGATTAATTTTGACAAAAGGTCATTTCGTTCCAAAATTTCCCGTGGACAAGGGGGTTTTTCCCCTTGGGGAACGATGGCCCCCGCCACATGAACACCCCGTTTTTGATGCCCCCCAATTTATGGCCCGGGCAGGACGGGGCTTCTCCCTGAAAACTCGGCAAGTTGCGGCCAAACATCCATTTTGGGTTTTGCCCAGTAAGACAGCGGTTTTTTCTAATGGGGGGGGGCGAGTGCTTTCCAAGTAGGCCACCCCCTTTTGGTTAGGGTCTGTCAGGCCCCTGCTGCTGTTTGCTGTTGCTGGCGACTGCCCCCCTAAATTCCCGGGGGTAAAGGTAAAATGCCTCATAAGTGACCCCAAGACTAAGGTTGTTTGCTGAGGGAAAGCTGGTACTGCCCCCGACCTCCCCCCTTTCCCCCCCGGGGCCCAGCCGGGGGGCAGTGGGGTAAGGTGAGCGCTGAAGAACCCCCCGGTCAGCCTGTCAGAGGGGGAGATGCCGCCCCATGGGCAGTGGCCCAACGGGATTTCGGAGGGATTTCCCTAAAAGTTTTTTGGTTTGTCCCCCCCTTCATTACCCTGGGAAAAAAGGGCCCCCATTTTGGCCCGGGTAGGGGAAGGGCCCTTTTAGGGTGGTGACCCGGAAGTCACCCCTCTGCCGGATGCTGACTATTCGGCTGTATAACCGGCAAATCAGCATGCTGCGGGCAATCTGAACAAATGACCCCGGGGGGCCCCCTTGCCTCCTTTCCCCCACTTTTTATACGGGCCCCGGTTTGCTTGCGGGTCTTCGGGCCCCCCTTTTCCCTCATCTCCTTCTACCTCCTCCAGCTGCTCCGCTCCCCCCTTTCTTCTTGTCCCCCGGGGTTAAAAAAGCCATCATTTCCTCAGAAAATTCCCTTCTGACCCAAGGGTCCTTTCCCCCCCCCCTCCTAATTTCCCGTCCCCGGGGGAAACTCATTGGGGCCCGGGTTGTAGTCGAAACCGTCCCCAAATTTCCCCTGCCGGGAACAATTTTCAGCTTTGTTAACTGGAGCGGGGAAAGCGTTTTCATCCCGTGGGTCCTGGCGGCTGAAAAAATTAAGGGGGTTTCCTCGAAGGGCCCTCAAAAAACGGGGGCACGCTTGAGCTGCCCTGGCTGAATAAAGTTCCCACAGGGGATTTACCCCGGGCCCGCCCTGGATCATCAAAAAACGTTAATGGCCCTTTCTGTTATACAGTCGGTCCAAAATGGGGCAGGCGGGGAAATTCCAAGGGGTGGGAAACATCGCAAAATCAGGTGTGCGGGGGGAGGTCGTTCTGTCGCTGAATCGAGGGAGGGCTTTTCCTGGCTTTGAAAGGAAATGGATAAAAGTGTTTGCACTTTTTCCGGGGCCCCTTTTTTCAGAATCTTCTAAAGGGATGGGGGGAAGGGATTTCCCGGGGAACCCTTTTCACAACCAGTTTGAAAAAAGTGCCCCATGCAGGGCGCATGGGACCTTTCCCCTCCTCGGTGCGGGGCCCCCGGAAACCCCTTATTCCCCCCCAAAAGGCCCGGGGTCACCATTTTTCCCGATTTGCATTTGGCGCGGGGGGAAAGGGCCACCCCATCGATATCTTGTGCATGGGGGAGCATTTCCTCCCCTGTGTGACTTTCGTTCGCGGGGGCAACCCAAAGGTGTGGGAACTGCGAAACCCAACCGGCTGGCCAAAACACGTGGTTTGAGGGGAGCAGGTTCCCTGGGGAAGGCCTAGATGGTGGTGGGAGGGAGGAGGGGACTTTGGCCCCAGGGGGCCGAAAGTTTGAAAATTGGAGGAGAAAGCGGGCGTCTCTGCCCAAAAGTTGTTGGTGTGCCTGGGCAGGAAGCACATTCACCCAGTGGGCCGTTAAAGGACATGTACTGGCCCTGACCGTAGTTACAGCTCCAGACGTCCGCGCTGCCGTACCCCTTTGGGGAAAAACCGATAAGCTCAAGGACTGGCCCACCTTCTGTTCTAATATTTATGAAGTGCTGGTACTGCCTTTTTGGAAAAGAAATTACGGCTTGGAACTCTCCATCTCGGCTCGGCACAAAGCCATTAGTTCTCTGACGGTGCAGAGCCCACCATTTGGAAAGGGAGGGACTGCAGCACCAAAACTTGGACGGGGAGTACGGTCAGCTTCTGCACCTTAGGATGGTTGGACGCTTTACTGTTGTTTTTTTGCAATCGCCTCGCTGAACGATGCTGGCGCCATGAGTAGCGAGGGAGCAGGAGCATCTGGACGGGAGAGGGATGGCAAAGAGAAACAGGCTCCCTTCTGCAGAGGTGGTGGAGCCTTAAATGGCTGCAATGGCATGCGTGCCAATGGGCGCTGCTGTGTGCTGTTGCTGCGGCGGCAGGATGGACCACCACTCTGAGCCACGTTTCTCCCCGGCCACCGGATGGTGCGCTGCATGTGTTGACGCAAAGGGCCCTGGTGCCAACGTTAGCTCCCTGGCCACGCTTCACTTTCTGCTTACAAAATTCTACATATACCCATATTCGGCTCCTCCGGTGTCTTAGCAAAAGAAACTGCCACACCGCCGAGTATCGGATTTTACCGCCAATGCTCCGCACTGAGTGATTTCTGCCGCCCCTGCCTCGCTGAGCCCCTGTGCCCCTACTTTCTTGGACCTGCGAAGCGGGTTTTTTACCCCGTGGCGCTTGGCTCCCAAACCTCACACTGCTGCTATCTGCTGACTCACGGCCACTGACCCACTTGCTGGCTGCGCTGCTGCGTGATGCGCAAGCTGACGCCCTCTTCTCCTGACGATGTTGAAGCCCTTGCCTCACCCGGCTCCCAAGTGCGGTCGGCTACATCATCATCTATTTGTGTTTCATCGTCACTGCTGTCCTCATCACCGGTCTTGGTATGCAGAGGCTGACCCCTCCAACAGACCTCCCATGCCACTTCAACATCTATACTTTCCCGCCTACTGCAAGAAGCAGGGGATATTGGCCTCATTTCTTCGCTGCCAAGTAGCTGCTGACTGCCCTCCTCAAATTGTTTATCCTCGCTATATCGTGGCGCTGAGCCTAGACCACAAAGTATTTCTCTGCCTACGGGAACCGGATGGGACAGAGGCGGGTCGAGGACAGGTGAGGGCCGCAGACCCGCTCCCGGGCCATGCCAACTAAGGGTTGTGTATGACGTTCCCACCAAAACTCTTGGTGTTGTTGTCAGATGTCATCTGGGAGGAAGTGGATGACCTAGTAAAACCAATCAAGAACCATTGGGTTGCTGAAACAACACACGGCCGCTAGATGGACAGCGGCAGTTGTGGCCTCCCCGAGTGACCCCTGCTGCGACGTCCCCTTGCTGTGCTGGGGACCTGGCCTGGAATGTTTGTGCCTCTGCCATCGTAGCTGAAGAGCCTGCCACCTCTCTGTCGGGACATACTGTTTGTTCTAAAATGTACAAACACTGTTGATAAAAGATTTTCTGTATATGATAAATACACACCCTGTATTTGTCGCCAAATGAACCCAGTAACAAGCTTGGTAACCCTTGGATATAAAGTGCGCGCCACAAATGGGCAGGAAAAATTGACTTGTATGTGCCCTGTATTTTACTGAATATAAAAGCACAAACAGGCTTAATTAACCCTCGGATATGAATTATGCTACAGAATTTCTTCTGTGGCGGTGAAATACAAAGTTTCTTTTACTGAGTACAACCGCAGAACAACGCTTAATTAACCCCTGGATGTAAATTGCGCAAAAGAATTGAGCAGCCCAAACTACTAGCTTTGTAGCGTGTTACAATTGCGTGTTTTCTACGCTAACAACAAGAGAAAAAATTGTAATTAACTTCGCTTGTGATTATGCTACAGGAAATTGTAATTTTTGGCGGTGAAAAAGACTGTTTATTTTTCTCACCACAGCAGAAAATCAACGCTTAATTAACCCCTGGATGTAAATTGCGCAAAAAAATTGAGCACCCACAAACTACTAGCTTTGTAGCGTGTTACAATTGCGTGTTTTCTACGCTACACAACAAGAGAAAAAATTGTAATTAACCTTCGCTTGTGAATTATGCTACAGGAAATTGTAATTTTTTTGGGAGTGAAAAAGACGGTTTATTTTGTCACCACAGCAAAAAAAACAAACGCTTAATTAACCCCTGGATGTATAATTGCGCCAAAAGATTTTAGCAGCCACAAATACTAGTTTGTAGCATGTTACAATTGCGTGTTTTCTACGCCACACAACAAGGATAAAATTGTAATTAACCCTTTTCTGTGAATTAGGCTACAGGAAAAATGTATATATTTTGAAGGTGAAAATCACGTTTTCTTGGAGTCACCACAGCTGAAAAACAACGCTTAATTAACCCTTGGATGTAAATTGCGCCAAAGAATTGAGCCACCACAAATACTAGCTTTGTAGCGTGTTCAATGCGGGTTTTTTTTTACGCCACACAACAAGAGATAAAATTGTAATTAACCTTTGCTTTGTGAATTAGGCTACAGGAAAAATGTATATATTTTGGCGGGGGAAAATGACGGTTTCTTGGAGTCACCACAGCTGAATAACAACGCTTAATTAACCCCTGGATGTAATTGCGCCAAAGAATTTAGCCACCACAAACTACTAGCTTTGTTGGCGTGTTAAAATGCGGTGTTTTTTTTCGCCACACAAAAAAGAGATAAAATTGTAATTAACCTTTGCTTGTGAATTAGGCTACAGGAAAATGTATATATTTTGGTGGGAGAAAAATGGCGGTTTCTTGGAGTCACCACAGCTGTATAACAACGCTTAATTAACCCCTGGATTTTAAATTGCGCCAAAGAATTGAGCCATCACAAACTACTAGCTTTGTAGCGTGTTATAATGCGGTGTTTTTTTCGCCAACAAAAGGATTAAAATTGTAATTAACCTTTGCTTGTGAATTTTTACGACAGGAAAAATGTATATATTTTGGCGGTGAAAAATGCGGTTTCTTGGAGTCACCCAAAAGCTGAAATTTCAACGCTTAATTAACCCTGGATGTAAAATTGTGCCAAGAATTCAGCCACCCCAAACTACTAGCTTTTTTATCGTGTTACAATGCGGTGTTTTTTACGCCACACAACAAGAGATAAAATTGTAATTAACCTTTGCTGTGAATTAGGTACGGAAAAAGGTATATATTTTTTGGCGGTGAAAATTACGGTTTCATGGAGTCACCACAGCTGAATAACAACACTTAATTAACCCCTGGATGTAAATTGCGCCAAAGAATTGAGCCACCACAAACTACTAGCTTTGTAGCGTGTAACAATGCGGTGTTTATTACGCCCCCAAAAAAGAGATACAATTGTAATTAACCTTTGCTCGTGAATTAAGCTACAGGAAAAATGTGTATTTTTGGCGGTGAAAAAAGACGGTTTCTTTGAGTCACCACAGCTGAAAAACAACGCTTAATTAACTCCTGGGTGTAAATTTCGCCAAAGAATTGAGCAGCCAAAAATGAAGTGGTATTTGTATTGTAAAAAACGCTGTTTCTTTAAATGAATACAACAGGAACTGGCTTAGATTCCCCTTGGATATTCAATGTGCTGTGAGCAGATTTGGATTTAAATGTATTTTCAGCTGCTGTGGTCGCACACTGGATTTCAGATCCAATACCCAAAAAAAATTAGAAATAGAACGTTAAGAGAAGCAGTCTCTGAGACAAGCTGAGACAGCCCACAAAAATCGCTGTATAAAAATCAGTTCTACAGTAACAATCAGCCGCGGCACCACCTTCCCTGTCAGTACAGTGTGAGCAGTATGAGCTCCCAGCGTCGCGGCCGGACTTATTTTAGTGCCCGGGGGGGCGTCAAGAATCCCGCGGTCTCTGATTGGCTTCATCTCTGCACATGTCATGCAGGCTATGCCCTTCTTCCTCCCAGAGTTCTTTGCCCCATGTAACGCCATGTGCTTGAGGCCATTTTATCAATGAAAAGCACACTTCGTTCACCCGAAGTACCCCAAACTTCGACTTCGTTCAGAACCGAAGTTTTCCTGAAATTCTAAACGAATTCCACTTCGTTAGAATCAATTCGCCCATCTCTATCTGCCATGTTTGTATTTTATTGGCTTTTTTTGTTTGTTAAGTTTATCTCAAATTAAGTTACCTTGTCATTCTCGTTGGTTGGGAATCATGGGAGGAGAC
>JAODAL010024202.1:0-61054 GCA_025379985.1 Phyllomedusa bahiana | reverse complement strand
GTTGGCCTACTATATTGGCCACTGCAGCCTACCTAAACTCCTGTCTGCCTATATATAGCCCCCTATAGCCTACCTATATGGACCGCTATAAAAATATAAACTCTAAACCCTACCTACCTATATGGCCCTTATACCCTTACCTAACTACCTGTGGTCCATCTACAGCCTCTCTGTGGACCACCTACTGCCTACTTAGCTACCTGGGTCCTACCCACAGCCTACCTACCTATTTGGGGGCTTCCTACCTAACAGGGGCATAACTACTGCCTACCTAGGGCCAATCTTCCTACCTACCTTTAGACTACCTACTTAATTAAGACCTGCCTAACTACTGCCTGCCTACCTAGGACCAATCTACCTACTTACCTGTGGCCTAACTATTGCCTACCTACCTATCTGGAGCCTACCAATCTACCTAAGGCCTACCCTCTAATGGGTGTCTACCTGGTAACATGATCTGAGGGGTACAGGTAATAGCTGTAACACATTCTCCAGGGGGGTGAATCCTCTGTGCCTCCCCTCTACAAGATTGGGCCTCTAAGGTATTGCCTGTACACACTCTCTCACCCCTGGGAAGTTTGAACAGAGGTGGGGGGCAGGGAATGAGGGGGCTGAAAAGTGGGGAAATTCTAAATATTTTGTGTACAAATCTGCAGGAACGAGTGGTGGAAGTCATGATGGCAGTCTGGACAGGATGCAGAACAAAAGGGAAGGTCAATGACTTGTCAGAGAGACGTCACCTATGAGTCACAAGGTGTAACTGCACTGTAATCACTTATATGTCTACAGAGCCTGTGTACACTGGTGTCTACCACTATATGGTCACTGTATGGTGGTTATATACAGTCTGCAAGCCTTGACACTGGTGTCACCACATATGGTCACCGTAATGGAGAATATACATTCTGCGAGCCTGGGGTCATTGGGTTTTCTACCACTAATGGTCACTGTATGGAGGTAATATACGTCACTTTATACCTTTTGCCCATAGGTGTCCCACCACTATATGTCACTGTATGGGATAATATACAGTCCTGCAAAGCCTGTGTACGCTGGTACCTACCACTATATGGTCACTATATGGAGGTTAATATACAGTCTGCAGGTGTGACACGTGTCTACCACATAAAGGTCCACTGTATGGGGGTAATAACATTTTTGCAGAGCCTGTACACGAGTTCTACCCCTATATGTCACTGTAGGGAGGAAATATACAGTCCGCAGAGCCTGGGACACTGGTGCCTACCACTATAAAGGGCACTGCAAAGGAAAAATATATACAAGCCTGCAGATCCGTGTACACTGGTGTCTACCACTATATGGTCACTGTATGGAGGTAATATACAGTCTGCAGAGCCTGTGTACACTGGTGTTTTACCACTATAATGGGCCCCTTTTAATTAGTTATATAAAACAGTCTTGCAGAGTCCTGTGTACACGGGTCTCTACACTATAGGTCACTGTATGGAGTGAAAATAAAAGTCTGCAGAGCCCGTGTACACTGGTGTCTACCACTATAATGGTCACTGTGTGGAGGTCATATACAGTCTGCAGAGCCTGTGGTACACTCGTGTCTACCACTATATGGTCACTGTATGGAGGGAATATACAGTCTGCAAGCCTGGGGTTTCACTGCTGTCTACCAAATATATGTTCACTGTAGGAGGTAATAACAGTCTGCAAGCCGTTACACTGGTGCTACCACTAAATGGTCCCCTGTATGGGAGGTAATATACAGTCTGCAGAGCCTGTGTACACTGGTGGTCTACCATTATATGGTCACTGTAGGAGTAATATACAGTTTTGTAGACACCTGTGTACACTGGTTGGAATAAAACCACTATAAAGGCGGGAATAAATTGGTCTTTTATACTGATCTTTATTCAGTAATAAGATAGGGGTATTATTCAATCACTATGTGGTGGTAATTTTTGGTCATGATTTTGGCGGTATAATCATTTCCCTATGTAGTAGTGTATGGTAATTTTGGTCTTGGTAGAGTGTGATTTGTCTGGTAGCAGTATGATGGTGATATCTATGGTGAGGTAATCGCTCATTGTATTAATCAGCAACTGCATGACTTAAGAGGTCTCAGTAAATGTTCGTGGTCGGTGGTGGGTTGGGGTGGCATCCAAAATTTTGCTATGGGGCCCAGACTTCTCTAGTTACGCCCCTGCTTTCATAGGTTACTGACCACCTCTCTCCGCTCTAGAGCCCTGGTGGGATGGTGATGTCACTGCTGAGAGTTATCTGCAAAATTGAGCTTGTTTATATTACTCACTAACAAACTTTAAGGAGGACATGTAAGAAAAGAGGGGCGGCCAGTATTAAGGCGCATTAAATAAGTGTACAGTGCGCCTGAATGAATGAACCTGTCACAAATCTGGCGTGTGGTCTACCTTGCACATTATAATTAATGTGCCTAATCTAGGCGCATGGCATAATGTAGGCACATTGCATATCATTGCTCGCATATTTGATGCGCCTACTTTAGGTGCATTCAAATGTGTTGTGCCAGGAGTATAATGAACCTAGTTTTGGTGTACGACAGTTCACTTATATAGAGAACAGGGTGTCAACACTTTTTTGGTGCAAAATACATCAAAAAATGGTGCAGCCCTAATGGGAAATGTCACCCTAAGTCTTTAGAGCTCTTTTTCCTTGTGGGCTACAGTTTACAAACCTTCAGCACTGATTTCCTTCTAACAGGAAAAATTCAAAAACCTTCAACCCCCCTTTCTCCCCCCGCCACACCCCCCCCCATCCCTCCTTTCAGCAACGACTTTTGCCATTCCTTCCTCCAAAGATAACCCAAATCAAAAAAGCTTCAGCCCGCAGTCCCCCCCACCCTCCTCTACTCTTCAAACGCCTTCCCCTTAACCCCGTTCCCCACTGTCACTCACGACAACCTTTCCTCTTTACTTTCCAAATCCACCCACATTGTATTTTGAACTGCCATCCCACCCACCCAAACCAGTGCCCTTCACCCCAGCCCCACCTCCTTTTCAACCTACGCTAACGTCTGGCATTTTCCCCCTTCCACCTTTTAAAACATGCACTACACTCCAATCCCAAAAAAAAAAACCCCTTACCCCCTTTCCTGCCCCAACATCGCCCATCTCACTCCCCCCTTTTGCTTCCAAACTCCTCAACAGAAACGTCAAATCTTCCCCTGTCCTCCTACCCCCAAAAACTCTCTTCTGACCCACTAAAATCTGGTTTCCGACCCCCACCACCACCAAACCCCCCAACCAAGCAAAATGACCTAAAATCCCCAAACCTCCCCGCCCAACTCTTATTCCCTCTTAACCGCCCGCCTTTACATTTTACCTTTACAAATTCTATATGAACAGAGGATTTATCCCCAAAAAACCTGCAAATAATAACCCTTTTAAAACATAACTTTTACTAACTACAAAAATTTAAATCTAAACCCCTTTATTTTACCCACCCCCCCAATTTTAAACACATACTTTTTCACTATTTTCCGTGGTAACCCCGCCCCGAAAAGAGCGCCCCCTTTAAATAAAAAGACAATATCACTACATGCGTGTATAGACACCTTTAAAATCCCAGCTATCCCGACGCTTCCCCCCATAAAATTCTAGGGTTCATCAGGGATTAAAACTTCTCTCACGTGGAAAAGAAACGCTAAAAACAAGCATATACTTAATACATGTACTTCCCTTTCAGATTAGATAATGACTGATACTTAGCTTAAGTTGCTGCCAGGTAAAATTTGACGATAGTTCCCGCAGCACCTCAGTAACGCTGCACCCAAGATAAGAGGGGTATCCCCTTTATCTTGGGTGCCAGCGAACTAGAGGTGCTGCGGAACTATCTCATTATACCGGGCAGCACTTAACTAAGTATCAGTCCACTTATCTAATCTTAAAGGGAAGTACATGTTTGTAGTATATGCGTTGTATATAGCGTATTCTTTTTTCCACAGTGAGAGAAGTTTTGATCCCCTGATAACCCTAATATTTTATGGGGGAAACGCGTCGGGAAATAGCTGGGATTTAAAGGTGTCTATACACCATGTAGTGATTATTGTCTGTCATTAAAGCGGAGCCGCTCTTTATCGGGGGGGATTACTCCACTGGCAGATAGTGCACAGTATGCTGTATCATCTAGGAAATGTAGTGGGTAATATATAGGGGTTTAGAAATTAAATTTGATAGTCTAGTAAAAGTTATTAATTTTAACAGGGATTATTATTTGCAGTGATAATATTACAACTGTTGACCATTCCCTCCTGCTACAAATCCTCTCCCCCTCTGGCATCACGGACTTGGCCCTTTCCTGGATCTGATCAACCTCACTGATCGGACATTCACGTCTCTCATTCTCGCTCCACCTCCTCCCCCCGGGCCCTTTCTGTTGGTGTCCCCCAGGGGTCATCCTGGGTTCTTTACTCTTCTCTCTTTACACCTTTGGCCAGGGTCAGCTCAAGCCCACACGGCTTTCATTACCACCTTTATGCTGACGATACCCAACTCTAAAATCTCCGCCCAGATGTTACCTCTCTGCTCTCCCCGGGTCCCAGACGGGCTGTCCTCCATTTCCTCCTTCTTCTCATCACGTCTAAAAAAAACTAAAGGTGGAGAAAACAGAACCTCATCATCTTTCCACCATCCAACTCTACCCCTGCCCCGATCTGTCTAACTCAGTCCCAAAGGCTCTACACTGTCACCTGTTTTTCCGCAAGTCCGCTGCCTTGGGGAAATCCTCGGACTCCGGGTCTAATCATTTCAAACCACACATCCAAACCCTCACCTCTGCCTGCCGCCTCCACCTGAAAAAAAATCTTTTTGCATCCGTTTTGTTTCCTTAACTTTGACACTAACAAAAATGCTGTTCCATTCCCTTGTCATCTCCCGCCTAGACTACTGCAACTCCTTCTCTGTGGGCCTCCCGTCTAGCACTCTTGCTCCCCTTCAAACATTTCTCAACTCTGCTGCCCGTCTTATCCACCTCTCTCCCCGCTACTCCTCTGCCTCTCCCCTCAGTCAATCTCTTCACTGGCTCCCGTTGGCCAGCGAATTATCATTTCAAGTTGGCTAAACCTGACCTACAAGGCTCTCCATGACTTCCTCCCCTCGCATACATCTCTTGCCCTAATCTCAGAAACCGCCCCACAGCAATCTCCGCTCCTCTCATACCTTCTCCCTGCTCTCCCCTTATCAGCTCCGTCACATAACCGATCTCCAACGACTTCTCTCGTGCTTCCCCCACACTCTGGAACTCTCACTGCGCTAAACACATCAGACTCCCTCCACTTTTCACCAGCTTCAAAACCAATCTGAAAACCCATTTCTCAGCTTGCCTACAACCTACAATAACCCTGGCTGCCACTACAACCCACCACAAACATGTCGCCCTACCTTCTGTCTCTTTTCCCACTCCTTGTAGATTGTAACCCTCGCGGTTAGGGTCCCTCTCTCCCGTCTGTGTCGTGCCAATTGTAATTCATCACTTATCACTGTACTCGTTTGACTTTATGTATGTATGTAACCCCTCGAATGTACAGCGCCTGGAATCCAACGGCGCTTTAAAATTAAGGATCAAGAAAAAAAAAGGGACAAAGGGGGCGCACAAATAGTGAAGTAGGTAAAAATAATGGTAGATTTTAAAAATAGGTAAATTGCTTACCTTCTGAGGTTTGCGCTCGTATTAATAGAGGCACAACTCTCATATGAGCTGCGGGGCTTTTGGATGCCGTAGCCCAATCACGGCTGCCACAGGTCCAAAGGATTCCGCGGTTTCAGGTGAACTGCCGATAGGTACAGATAATGGAAAGTAAAATGCGGACTGCCGGCCGACACGTGGAATAGGAAAGAATAGGGCCGTAATTTTTGGCTTTGTTAAAAAGGTGTCTTTATTCTTAAAAGATGTAGGGGTTTATGACCCCTCACACTATTTAAAAACAGAGGACAATGAAATCCAACGCGTATTCCTGCCGCGTTTGGTGTTTCATGTCCACTGTTTTAATAGTGTGAGGGTCATACACCCCTACATACTTTTAGAATAAAGACACCTTTTTAAACAAAAGCTAAATTGACGCCTATCTTTCCCAAATCCACGTGCGCCGGGTCCGCCATATTACTTCCATATCTGCGCTTTAAAATAAATAATACTAATAATAATAACAGGATCAACTGAGAACAGCATCACTGATCTGCCAATCCCTGCTGAGGAACCACCCACAGCCTGAGTAAGAAGCCGTTGGCTGTGGCTCTTTAATACAGCATGATTAGATAACCACTTTAAATTAGCGGCAGGCAGTGCATGTCCTCTGTCTGCAGTGACACCAAAAGTTGTTGCTGCCTACAGAGGGGGTTTGCAGCTCCCAGTCCTGTAGTTAACATCTCCATTTTGAGAGCAGTCTCTGTGAATGGCAGGGACCGGAGGAAGCTTCTTATCCCCACCGCGGTAGCGCTTGTACTTCTGGCCACAACTTACCCAGCCATGGTCCTGCTCCTCTGTACTCCTCTGTTGGTCGGTGTATGCGTCCCAGCTTCCTAGGTCGCATGCGACGGCTCTCCGAGATTTAAAGGGACAGCGTGTCTGTAATTGGTTATCGCCAGGCGCTGACCCTATATATCTGGGACACGTCCCTTAGTACCTTGTCAGATCCTTAGTGCCTTGTGCCTACTGAGAAAGCGTTCCTGAGTTGTTCCATTACTATACTGTGTATCGTACAGGTTGCCTCCGTCCCTTGACGACGAACCATTGCCGCCTGTCCTGACCTTCCTGCCTGTCCCCAACTACTAGCTTACCTGATGATTCTGTACCTTGCTGCACCTCGGCTGCCACCGAAATCTGCCGAACCTGCCTTGTGCCGGGCTCTGGTAAACACCGGGATCTGCTTAGTGGCTACTACCACTGCGTGCGGTGGTCTGGAAAATCCACTACTCCTGCCGTAACAGTAAGATCCAGCCATGTATCCCATCAAGGTGCCTCTACCAAGTGTCTCGGACCTCACCAACTGTGTGGCCCAGCAGTTGCAGAAGATCACTCGCTTAACCAGCTGACCACCATGATGCAGCAGCCCCTCTCCTCTCAGCATTAGCAGCCATCTTCCGTTTCTTCCTCTGCATCCACGTCAGCGGCTTCTGTGGTGTCCGTTGGTCCCAAGCTACATCTCCCGGCTCGGACTGGGCCACTGGGGGACCGGGGAATCCCCGGGTGGGCCCCCCCCGAGCCGCTGGGGCCCCGGAGGCAGTTGCCGTCGCTCCCCCGGGGCCCTGGCCGCGCATGCCGGTCACTGGACGCCCCGGGACCTGCCCATCCCGAGCGCTCAGAGACCGCCCCGTAGCCGGGGACAAATGTCCCCGACTCCGGGGCTGTCGCGGTGATCTCCCCGGCAGGTCTTGAAGTGTTAGCCATCAGCCCCTCCGGGCGCCGGCCTACTGCTGAATGTAGCGCGCGGTGACGTCACTTCACCGCGCCGCCTATGCAGGGCGCAGTGACGAGCCGCCCGGGGACCTGCCAGTAGCGGGAGCCATAGCCAGGTAAGTGGCTGTTTGTTTGTTTTTTGTTGGGTTTTTTTAACTACTGGGGGTCCCTGGCTACAAGGGTGGCCCTGTGCCTACAGGGGGTCCCGGCTACAAGGCGGGGCTCGACTACAGGGGGTCCCTGCTGCAAGGGGGGGCTCTGACTACAGGTGGTCCCCTGGCTACAAGGGGGGCCCCTGGCTACAGGGGCCCTTGGCTGCAAGGGGGGCTCTGACCTACAGGGTCCCTGGCTACAGGAGGGGCCCTGGCTACATGGGGTCCTCTGTCTACAAGGGGGGCTTTGACTACAAGGGGCTCTGAATACAAGGGGGCTCTGACAACAGGGGGTCCCAGGCTACAAGGGTGGCTCTGACTACAGGGGTCACCTGGCTACAAGGGGTCCCTGGCTACAGGGGGTCCCTGGCTACAAGGTCGCTTGACTACAAGGGGGGCCCTGGCTTACAATGGGGGGCTCTGACTACAGGGGGTCCCTGGCTACAAGGGGGTCCCCCTGACTACAGGGGTCACTGCTACGAGGGGGGCTCTGACTACAGGGGGTGCCTGGCTACAAGGGTGGGCCTCTGACTACAGGGGTCCCCCCAGCCTACAAGGGGGCCCTGGCTACAAGGGGGGGCTCTGGGCTACAAGGGGTACCCCAGGCTACAATGGGGCCCTGGCTACAAGGGGGGGCTCGGACTACAGGGGGTCCCTGGGCACAAGGGTCTGGCTACAAGGGGGGGGGGGGGCTCTGACTACATGGGGTCCTGCGTACAAGGGGTCACTGGCTAGCAAGGGACCCCCAGGCTAACAACGGGGCCCTGGCTACAAGGGGGGCCCTGGCCACGGGGGGCTCTGACCACAGGGGGGGCCCTGGCTACCTAAAAGGGGCCCCTGGCTACCTAAAGGGGAGCCCTGGCTACCTAAGGGGGGGCCCCATGACTACAAGGTGTCCCCTGGCCTACAAAGGGGCCCTGTCGCCTACAAAGGGGCCCCCTGACCCGTACTAGGTGTGCCTGGCGTGACCTAAAAGAGTGGGGCCACTGACTACAAGGGGGGCCCCTGTGCACCTAAATGGGGGCCTGGACCTACAAAGGGGGCGCGCGCAGTGTGCGATACCTAAATGGGGGTCCTGACTACAAGGGGGACCCTGGCTACCTCAAGGGGGCACTGACTACTACAAGGGAGGCCCTGACTACGCGGGGGGCCCTGACACCTAAAGGGGATTCCTTTGACTACTACAGGGTGGGCCCTGACTACAAGGGGGCCCAGGCTACCGAAATAGCTTAAGAGGCCCTGACTACCTACACATAGCTAAAGGGGGGTGGGGTTTACTCCTGCACCTACCTAAAGGAGACCCTAACTGCCTGTATACTACCTTGCAGCCTATATAAAGGGACCCTAACTACCTACAGCTTACCTAACTGGAGAAACCCACCTGCCTAAAACAGACTGGGCCTGGCCTATTTGCCTAACCTACCCAAGGAACTTGTCTACCTACCTGTTATATAGTAATTGAGAGGGCAGCAACCATATTGTAGCATAACTCCAGTGGGTTATGTTCCTTCCCAGCCCTCCAGAGCCAGATAGATACTAGGCCTCTAAGTTATGGCTTGTAGACGCTCTGCCCACCGCTGGGAAGTTTGTTACAGAGGTGGGAATAGGTAAAGAGATGCTGGAAAAATTGGGGATTCTAAGATATTTGTGTGGTAAATTCTGTCAGGGATGTGTTGTGGCCGGGACAAGTCATCATGGCGATGTGGAACGATGCAGAATAAAAGGGAATAAGATCGACTCAGGGAGAAGAGAACGGACTCATCGGGGGGAGAATAGACCGTCTCCGGTGATTCCCTGAGTTACATGGGTTAGTACTTCTATATTGGATCAGTGCTGTATTCACTGTAATGAGAATGTGACCTGAGTCTGGTGTCCTGACCTGCTATGAGGTCTTCTATATGGCATGTTTGTAGGTTATACCTAGCTGCTGTCTGATCTGAGTGGTCTCTATATGGCGGTGTTGTAGGTATACCTGATCTGGTGTTCTGACCAATTCTCTATGTGTCTTCTATATGGTGAGTTTGTAGTTGAAACCTGAGCTGGTGTCTGACCTCTATGTGTGTTCTCTATATGGCGATGTTGTAGGTTTATACGTGAGGTCTGGTGTGTTGACCTCTATGTGTCTCTATATGGCATGTTGTAGGTTATACCTGAGCTGGTGTCTGACCTCTATTGATCTCTATATGGGGGTGTTGTCGTGGTTATACCTTGAGTTTGGTGTCTGACCGCTTAGTGGTCTCTGATATGGTGGTGTTTGGTAGTTTAAAGCCTGAGCTAGATGTCTTACCACTAGTTGGTCTTCTATTATGGTGGTGTTTGTAGAGTTATACCTGATTGCGAGGTGAGTCTGACATCTATGTGGTCTCTATACTGTCGGTGCGAGGAGTAGGTTTATTACCTGAGGCTGTTTTCTGGACCTCTATGTGGTCACCTATATGAGGTTTGATAGGGTTCATACCTGAGCCATGTCCTGACCACAATGTGTCCTCTAATGCGTGTTGTAGGATTATATCGGCGCCAGTTATAATGCCAGCGAAAACATGTGGTCCTGATTGACCTTGATCAGAGTTAGACTTTACTTTCTTGCTGGTGTTTATTAGGTTTGGGGAGGTATGTCGGGTGACCAAGAGGAAACATGGAGGCGATTTTGTATGTTGGTGGAGGGGGATATTGAATTTGGGTGGAGGGGATATATTATGATTGGGTGGAAGGGGGAATATTGTATGTGGTGGAGGTGATATTGTATGTGGGTGAGAGGGGATATTGTATGTGGGTGGAGGGGGATATTGTATGTGGGTGGAGGGGGATATTGTATGTTGGTTGGAGGGGAAATATTGTCTGTGGGTGGAGGGGGATATTGTATGTGGGTGGAGTGGGATATTGTGATTGGGTGGAGTGGGAATATTTGTATGTGGGTGGAGGGGGATATGGATGAGCTACTTAGCCCCTGTGTCTATGATATGCTAAGACTGACAAATGTGTGACTACATTGTACTACACATACAGTTTCTGTTTGTACACTGTATTATGTGGTAAAAATGGGCACGTAATTATGTCCGAGAGGACCGGTAATATATTTCATGTACAGTAGGTGAGCCCCCCAAGATCAACTCCACCTGTGGGCCCCAGACCCCCCAGTCCGACACTGTACATCTCTCCATACTGACGAAGTTTGATGGGGACCCTAAGGCCTCCAGGGGATTCATTACCCAGTGAACCCTGCATTTGGAACTGATGGCCAGTCAGTTCCCAACCGAAAGGTCCAAGGTGGCCTTCGTGGGCAGCCTTCTCTCCAGAAAATGCCGGGCTTGGGTGACTCCTCTCTGGGACAGAGATGATCCCATCATGGCAAACTTCGCTATGTTCCCGCAAGAATTCCACAGCATCTTTGAGGAACCAACCTGTGCATCCTTGGCCGAGACCACTCTTTTGAGCCTGCGTCAAGGGGATTCTTCCATAGGCGAGCGTGCTGTACAATGCCACACCCTGTCCTCGGAATTGTCCTGGAATGATGCAGCATTATGAGCCATGTTCAGGAAGGGCCTCTCCAGCTGGATAAAGAACGCCCTATCTGTCCAAGGCCCTCCTTCCACTCTGAGTGACCTCATCCACCAGGCCATGGTTTGACGTGTTTTTTTCCCCGGAGAAAAAGTGGAGCTATGACGGAGGGTGAACTGACCAGGGCCCCTTTGGGCTACCCCAACTTGCTCCATTTTTTAAAAAGGCCACCACTGCAATAAAAGGATGTGTCCAGCCCCATTTTAAAAGATTTGCATTTATAATACAAGAGGATGTCAGGTGCTCCATATTCTCCTTTATGCTTTGTTGTATCGGGAGCTAGTGAAGGAATCTATATCTTCTCTGTCTCCGCAGAAAATAAGAGACAGGTTTTTTTTAGTTTTGTAAAAAAATTAAATTTTGAAAAGGGGAATTTTGGCTTTAATCCCCCCATAAAACACCCCGGTTTGAGGGGGTGAAACTTTTTCTGAAAAAAGTTCTTGCAGCCCCCCAAAAGGGACATGGGGAGAAAAAGGAAGTATCTGTGTAGTCAAACCCCCTTTAAAAACAGTTGGTTTGTCCCCGTTGTTAAAAGGGGGTTTGCCCAGGGGGGAAATACATATTTTCTGAACAATCTGTGCCCCAAAGTTCAGCACTTTTCTAATGAACTTTCACTACATTTTCTATGGCTTCCTGCAGCTCTAATAAAACGTTTGATGCAGAAAGTTAATAGTTCGGGGTTTTCCCAAAACCAGCTTTGATTAGAGCCCAGGAGTTTGAACGCCCAAAAAGGGTTTTTTTTAAAAAGATAGCCTTTAAACCCCACCCCCCCCCTTTGATTAAATCCCCCCTTAAATGGGTTGTACTAAAAAGATTAGCTTTCCACATGTAGGGAACAGTAAATGAAGACTTTTTCCAAATACATTGTTTTGTTTAATTTGCTTAGTTGAGGGGGAATAAAGAATTTTATCTTCTCTGGGGCCCGCCGGTTTCTCTTTTTTGCACCTGCTCCCCCCTTTCCCTCCCCTCCGCTCTTTGTTTATCTAAAAAATGGGGGAAATAAAAAATTTTTTTGGGGAAGGCAAAAAGGAGCCAAAAGTTTTGAAACAGAGGGGTTTCTCTAAAAAAACAAATGACACTTTCAGTTCTGAAGCTCTCTGCCTTTTTTAGACGGGAAATCCCCCGCTCTAAGTCATGCAATTAAAAAAGAACTTTTAATAGGGACCCGATATGTTAATCTTTTATTCATTTCCACCCCGCCCGGGAAACAGGAAGGGGGCGGGAAAAACATGAAATTTTAAAGCGTTTGGGGGTCGGGAAAAAACCCTTTGGTGAAAAAAAACCCCTTTTTGGGGGACATGCACAAGGCCGATTTTGGGGGAAAAGGAAGATAGCCCAAAGAACGGAAAGAATCCGGGGGAAAATTTTTAGATTTACTCAGCAAAAAGAAAAACCACGGGCCCAAATATAAAAAATCTGTCAGGGGCTGCAAAGAAGGGAGGAAAAATAACAAATTACATAAAAAGCATCAGAGTCTATTTTTAAAAGATAAGTTGTTCTATAACTGGGTTTATTTTTCAGAAAAAGTTTTCTTTGTGTTTTTAGTTAAAACGGGAGCGGTAAAAATATTATTGGGGACAGGGGGTAAACCCCCATAAAGAAAAGGGTTAAAAGGTGAAGGATGGGGGGAAAAGGACTTATTTTGGAATACCCAAGAAAAATTTTTTTGTTACCCCAATCGGGAACCGGGAAAAGGAAAATTTTGGCTTACCTTTTGTGAATTGTTATTTTTGTTTTTTAAATTAAATCAAGATGGAAGAGTTGGAATCTGTCGTGAGTTCAAGATGTTTTTTGTGAGTAAATTAAGTTCACCTCTGAATTTTGAAGGTTAGTAAAAAAAAATGTTAACCCCAAACTTTTAGTCTTCTTTTGGGGGGATTCTTTTTTTGATGCCCCGTTTTTGTTTTCATTTGACCCTAGAAATTAGTGGTGTCCGCTCATTTAACCCAAAGCGGGGATTTAAACCTTTGTGTTTTTTAAAATTCTAGAATCTACAGTGGGGGGCTCTGCTTTCTTTTTTAAACACTTGTCCCACAGTTAAGAAATTTTTTTTTCCTTTGGGCAAACTGTATTGGTGTTTCACAGAGATTTTCTTTTCTAAATCACCCTTTGAGCTTTCCCCTTTGAATCTTTTCCCCCTTCTCCATGCCCCAACCTGCTTTTGTTAAACCCTCCTCCTTTCCCCCCTGTTTGCTATCCCCAAAAAAATACGAAAGTAGGGGAAAAAGAAAAAGGAGCCTTAAGAGGGGTAATTAGGAAAAAACTTAAAAAAAAACAAGGAAAATGAATTTTAAACCCTTTCCCCCCAAAGAAAAATCAACCTTTGTCTAGAAAAAATAAAAATGAAATCACGGAAAAGGGAAAAAAAAAACATAACTTTTATTTGAAAAGCCTCAAAAAAATTATTACTTAAGTCAATACACAATAAAAAAAATTGGGGTTTTCCCAAGGACATTTAAAAACCAATCAAAAAGGGGAATGAAAAGCGGGGGCGCCAGATAAAATTTTTTGGGTCAAAACCCAGTGTACCCAAAAACCATAGCCTCCCAAACAAAAAAGGTTTGAGGTCAGGGCCCCAATAAGGAAAACCTCATCGAACCCTAGGACTACGGGCCCCCTAATACACCCAATGCCCCAAAAACAAAAAGCATAAATACTCAATAGTTTTAAAATTGAGCCCAAATAATAACCCAAAAAACCCCAAAGTTTTTTCCTTCCCCAAAAATTTTATTTGGAGAATTCATCAGGAGCAATTTAATATATGCTTTCGGGGATTAATACACTCAGGGGGACATTTATAAACCGATCAGGGGTTGGAAGAAAAAAATTTCCCAAAATTTTCCCCCCCGGGGGTTTCAAAGTTTTCCCATTGTGTATAAAAGGGGCGTCCAAAGGGGTATGGGCTCCCTTAATACTAAACCCTTTTTAAACCGGGGGGGGGTTAATTTAAAATTAAAAGGGACAAAAAAATTTATCTTGGATTTTTTCTTTAAATGACCTTGGGATATTTTTTTTTAAGGAAAGGGCCCTTTGAGGGGATCCTTAAAAAAAGGTTTTCCTAAGTTTCTGTCTTTTCCTTCTTTCATTTTTGGGAATTTTAAATTTTTGGGGGTTTTTGAAATTTGATCCCTAGTTTTTATTTTTTTCCCCATGGGGGGTTTTTGCCCTCTCAGAAACCTGCTAATGTGACCTTTTTTTGTTTTTTTGGAAGTTGGGGGCCTGCAGTGGGTGCTCTGCTTTCTCTTTACACTTGTACACACCCTAAGTGATTTTGCTCCTGCAAACTGCCTTGAGTGTGCTTTCCTATCTTCTCTACAGCCAAGTCAAATTTTGCTACATCTGTAGTAAAGCCCAAAGTTTAGGTTCTATATTAAAAAAAAAGAAATGGGTCTATTGGAGTATGGGTTTGGATATTTGCCTTCTTTCGCCAAGTTAAATAATTATAAGACACAGAAAAACTTTAATCTTGGATTTTTCTATGTGTCCTTCTGGACTGGGGATTTATTTTTAAGGAAAGGACATTGATGGATCCTTCAAAAAGGTTTCACTAAGTTTCGCTTCTTTTCCTTTTTTTAAATTTTTTAGCCCTTTTAAATATTTGGGGTTTGCAGCTGACCCTAGTTTGGGGTTTTTTGGGGGGTTTTTTCCTCCGAAACCCCTTTGGGGATGTGCCCTTTTTGTTTTGAAGTCTAGAATCTGCAGTGGGTGCTCTGCTTTCTCTTTACACTTGTACACACCCTAAGTGATGTTGCCCCTGAAAACTGTGCTTTCCTCTCTTTCTACAACCTATGTAGATTCTTAGTCCCTCTCCATTCACTGATCTGCTCAGTTCAAACTCCCCTTCCCTGATACTATCTCTAACATTAAGAGAAGGTATATCCTTCTACAGCGAAAAGGGAACCCTACAGAACAATGCTATAGGGAAACCAAATCTTTTTTAAGAAAAATTTAAAAAACAAAAAACTTTTAAAACACAAAAAAATTTAAATTGGAAAATATACTAAAAAAAAAATGCATGCACACACAATAAACCACTCCAAAATTGTAAAATTTGGGGAACCTCGGGGAAGCCCATTTCTGCAATTAAAACCAAAAGGCCCCACCCCAATTAGAATGTAAATCCCCTGCCCTTTAAATTTGGACCCAAAAAACAAAAATAGTAAAAAATACCTGACCTTAAAGAAATAAATAGAAATGGAAAAAGAATAATCGGGCGGGGGGGAAAAGAATGTGGAACGCCCCAAAACCCACCTTTTTCCCCTTGCCTTCGCCCCAGGGTTTTGTTTTAAATTTGGCCCTATTTAATAAATTGTAGGTGTTGTATTAAGAGAAGGGGGAAAGAGAGCCGTCAAGAAGATAAGAAAAGATAAAAAGAAGCCAGGATATCAACGTCAAATCAAACGTTGTTACATCTCTAGTTTAGCCCAATGTTTATGGTCAGTATTAAAAAAAGAAACTGGTCTTTTATTAGAGCATGGTATTGGATATTTGCCTTCTTTATGTTAAATAGTTAGATGCCAGTAGAATATTGGTTGGGCAAAGTCTTTCCCCTAAGTTAAAGGGGTTGTCTCATCTCAACGTTTCATAAGATTCATGAATGAAATAATGCTGCTTTGCTCTGTCACCCCCTGGTCAAGCTGTCTGTAATTAGCATATGAGCTCTATGTATTCAGACCTCTGCTAATTAGATAAATCTCATGCTGTCAGGACCAGGGAAGCTTCTGAGTTAAAGTAAACAGCAGTAATTACTGTCTTTTGTCTGAAAGATCAGATAATAAAAACAAGCTCTCACTGCCAAAAGTTCTGTGTTGCTGCAACCTGTGTGATGACGTCACTTCCTGCTATCAGATAGAACAAACAGCAGGGGAGGAGGAGTACACAGCTTGGTCACTTGGGAAACCAAAGAGAGCACAGAAGGTGATAAAATCACTTGTAGTTCCTCAACAAAAAAAAATTAACATAGCAATATTTTGGAAAATGTCTTCATTTAGTTTTACCTACATGTTGAAAGCTAATCTTTGTAGCGAGACAACCCCTTTAAGTATCACATGTGTAATATGGGGAAAAAGTTTATCTTGAAAGAACAAAGCCATCGAGCAGGTAATAAGGAAAGCCATGGTATCATCGTCAAGTCAAATTTTGCTACATCTGTAGTTAAGCCCAAAGTTTAGTTCCTATATGAAAAAAAAAGAAATGGGTCTATTGGGTTACGGGATTGGATATTTGTCTTCTTTCGCCAAGTTAAGTAGTTATAAGACACATTAAAAGTTTTTGGAATTTTCCATATCGTGCAATGATGAGTCGATAAGATTGGGGATTTTACTCAGAGGAAAGGACATTGGCGTATCCTTCATTTCTTGTATAGTTATTGATTTTAATAATTCAGGATGTAAGAGTTTGGACCTGTACTGAGTTCAAAAAGTTTTCCGTTAGATCCTTTCTCTGTGAGAGCGCTGAACTCACCTCTGGGTTTTGAAGGTTGCGGATGAGTTTGACTTCTCGAACTCCTGGCAAAATCTGCCGCGCTGGAAAGTGTTGTGTTGTAAAGTATTTTACCTTTGGTCTCTTCATTAATATCAGCATTAATTTGCCCAAATTCATCCTCTTGAGTTGAATATTTTGGTTTTTAATAAAGTTATTTTGTTTCGTATGTCCCCAAGTTTATTACGAGCGATGACTTCATGTTGGGCAGTGTGAGTTTGGATTGAGTTTTTGAGGATTTTCACGAGAGATATAATGTGCGCTAACAGTGATTTCAACTCTTTCTTCTTCTCTCTTTTGACTTGTATGCCTAAGGAAATAAAAAGGCCACGAACAAAAGCCTTATGGGCCTCCCAAACTACAGTGTCTTGTATCTCTGGAGTGAAATTTGTTTCGGAGAATGCCTGAAGCTATCTTTTTATATCCTCGACCTGTGTAGAATTGTCTAATAGCAATTCACTTAAAAACCATGTCCATTCTTTGCTTGGTAGATGTGATGGTTCGAGAGTGGCCTATACATGTGAATGGTCAGATAAGGTAATAAAGTCTGGCTGATTTTTAGGCAATGTGTAAGGGGGGGAGTTGGGTATGTGGAGTCTTTGGGTCACCGTGAGAGATGGAGATGCAAAACCCTCCAAGGAACAAATCTAATGTTTAATGGTTTCACAAAAAGGCAAAAACGCGTTGGGGGGGTGGGGGGGGGGGGCCGGACCTCCCGGCCCATAGGGTTTCTTACCGCGGCGCTATACGCCGCTGGTATTCACGTCACTTATCTCCCCGCCCCGGGGGATTCGCCGAGCAGGGAGAGGAGACGTAATCCATGTTCTCTATGGAAATGGGAATTAGAATGATGGGCCCTTTCACCGTACTTTGGTCACCGTGAGAGATGGAGATGCAAACCATGCCAAGGAACAGAGTCTAAGGGCCCCCTCGGTCTTCACCTGAGCCTGCCACAAGACCAGATGAACTTAGCTGTGGGGAACCTCCTTTTTGCTATCCCTGATGTGGCTACTTGCGGTAAAAGCCGATGTGTCAGACATAGAACTGTGGAATAGGCAGAGATGACATGTTACAGGCAGGTAACAATCAATAACAGGTAGCAGTACAATTAAAGGCAGGAACCAGGATGTCAGTAAATGCAGGTAACAGACAGCAACCAGAGGTCAGGATTAACAAACTGTCCCAAAACACAGGCAAGGAGTTCCTCATGTCCCAGGTGGTGAAAGTTCATTGGCCAGGTTATTATTATGTTCTGTCCCTAAGGAGGGCACATGCGCATGCAGGACGCCGGCGTTAATGACTGGCAGGAGCGAGGACAGGTGAGTACAGGCAGAGGTGATAGGCGACAGCAACTGAGACACGGACTTGTCCGCAGTCCAGGGGAGGGAACACAGCATGGACCATGACACAATGAAGGACTTATTTGATGAAAGGTATAACCAATCCCTTGATGTGGAGAGATAAAAGGAGTAGTCAGTTGTGGATGGACTATAAGATACTGTTCTTTACTATTTATTTTCTAAAGGACAGCCTAAACTTAGGTCTCGTTATTTTGGGTGAGTCAAGGTGATAATCTGTGGATTTTCTGAGGAGGTCTGTACTTTTTCTAACTCTTAAGACATCCATTTAACCTGTGGGGATTTTGTTGTGAATGGATTTTCCAGGGTATTAATTCATCTCCCATCACTTGGGCCAAGGTTGAAGTGAACGTCTTCATGAATTGAGATAATGACTCGTCTGGAGGAAGAGCTGAGGCCGTGGTCATGACACTACTAGGAAAATTAACTAGTTTTTAACCTTGGAATCTTTCCATCTTCAAAATGTAAAAGAAAGCCAAAGTAGGGTGTGAACTATATAACTTAACCTTTGATAAATAGAATCTAAGGGCGACGTGTATGAATGGGCGCACACCAATATCAGGTGCATTACAGGGCGCCCGCGGCACTTTCTAATGCGCCTGATTTCGGGGGCGTGCTGGAGGCGCGTTGCACTAGAAATGTACGAAGCTCCACATTTATAGCTCCAGTCCGGCAAATCCAGGCGCATAACTGCTGGAACAGGTAGAGCACTTTACAAGGGGTTTACCTGAGCCAGAAGTGTCGCTTTGTAGCTAGAAAGCGCTAAATCTATGACCCCCCCAGTAGAACAGGTTCATAGATTCAGGCACATTCTACACTACTAATACATGCAAAAAAAATGGTGCCTTGGCACCAAAAAAGTGTATATCTCAAATCCTGCTGACAGACAACAACTGCATACAAGAAGGCACAACCAAAGTGCTGTGTAATAATGCTGGTCAAGATGTGGAATGGACTAAAAAAAAATCCCTATATGACCGTAGTCGGTCTATAAGGCCCTGTTACGGATGATGGTAGTGGATCCACTGGACCCCCGCAAGCAATGGTATAAGCCAACGCCAGGGAGTGGAGTCTAAGTAGAACCCGGTTTTCACCAGAGCCCGCCGCAAAGCGGGATGGACTTGCTGCGGCGGAAAACTACCAGGTTGCTTCCACTGGCGATACTTGCTTGCGGTGGCAGCCAAGGTAGTGCGTGGTAAAAAATCGTGAGACGTAGGCGTAGTCGGGGACGGGCAGGAGGTCAGGACAGGCGGCAGAGGTTCGGAGTCGAGGAACAGAAGCAGAATGGTACGGTACACGGTAATCAGAACTAGACACAAGGAACGCTTTCTGGTGGGGACATTCCGGAAGGAAGGAACTTATATAGGGTCAGCGACCGGCCATAGCCAATTGCCAGTGCGCTGGCCCTTTAAATCTAAGAGAGTCGGCGCGCGCGCCTAAGGAGCGGGGACACGCGCTTCGGCCGGCAGGGAAGATGCGGGGATGCGGAAGCGCGGTCAGGTAAACCAAGCTGTGCAGGGGAGCGAGTGCGCCCGCGGCCCGATACGCGTCCACTCGTGACAGGCCCTAAGGGTAAACTTACAGGGTGGCCCACCAATGAATATCTGGGTAAGCAACTAACTCTCCCCAATGCGTATTTGTGGTTAAGAGGTTTGGTTACAATATTATATGTGAGTTCTCTTGCTTCTGAGAGGCCTTTACTGGCATTGAATCCAATTGGAAGTTGTTTTTTTACATCCTATATTTTCTTGATACCGTATTGGCCTCCTTGTTAGGTGTACTATTGTGATATTGTATTTTCTTCATTGTTAGATCTAATCACCAGTCACCCGTGTAACGTTTTAAACAGTCTTCCTTAAATTTGTTTTCCTTGTGATACCTATATATGTTACATTTGTCCCCTGAGGAGTACTGGCAAACTGTAACATGCTGGGATGTTTTGGAACCTTTTGCAGGCAAGTAAAGTAGAGGGTGCAATAGGGACAGGATCCAGACAGGGTCATCCTTTTCAGGCGGCTACCCTGTATGTTTCTCCTTAGGGCATTATAGGCTAACACAATATCAAGCAATAGTATAGTATGAAAAACCAAAACAGCTACCCATTGGATACAATGCTGATGAGTCACTCAGAAGCCAGCAAGAGAATTCACATATAGTAACCAAACTTCTTAACTGCAAAAACACGTTAGGTAACTCCTGGACCTCCTGGAAACTCCTGGAACGCTTGGTCTACTCTCGCCTAATCCGCTATCTCTCTGCTAACTCTCTTCTTGACCCTCTGCAATCAGGTTTCCGCTCTTTACACTCCACAAAAACTGTTCTAGCAAAAGATTCAAATGATCTCCTGACAGCAAAATCTCAGGGTAACTACTCATTGCTGCTTCTTCTGGATCTCTCTGCAGCGTTTGACACTGTGGATCACCACCTCCTCCTCAGCATGCTCCGCGCCATCGGTATCCAGGACACCGCTCTCTCTTGTTTCTCTTCCTACTTCTCTGACCGCTCCTACAGTGTCTCATTCTCAGGTTCCACCTCCTCTCCTCTTCCTCTTGCTGTTGGGGTTCCTCAGGGATCAGTTCTAGGTCCTCTCCTCTTTTCATTGTACACAGCCCCCATTGGACAAACCATCAGCAGATTTGGCTTCCAGTACCATCTCTATGCTGGTGACACCCAATTATACACCTCCTCCCGAGACATTAGTCCTGCCCTGCTACAAAACACCAGTGACTGCCTGTCCGCTGTCTCTGACATCATATCTTCCCTCTATCTTAAAGGGGATTTGCCGAGAGATAGATTCTTACCCCTCTCTTGTTAGTACAGGCAGAATGTCAACAAATCACGCTGAGTCATGAAACTGCAGGGGAGAGAGGGAGGGGGAGTGAGGAGTGGAGTGAGGAGCGAGGAATCCAAGGGAGCGTCTCAAAACTTAAGTGAAATAATAAACAGTACAACAGTGGATTCACAATACAGCAAGACAGCCTCAGACTGCACTGTCAGGAGGAGCCTTATCTGCTAAGATGTTAATGTAATGTAAACAAATCACGGAGCTGAAAGAGAGAGAGATCACACAGTGAGGCACAGAGCTGCATAAGGGATCTTGTGACATGTACACTGAAATAAAAAACTAAAAACTGTGGATTCTATATACAAAAGAGAACACCTATTCTACACAGCAGCTTGAAAGCTCCTTCATGTTCCCTGTCATCAGATAAAGCAGGTATCTAATCACACTACAACTAGTTTATTCTGTATACAAAAGAAAACATATTGCTACCCGGTGCCAAAAACTTCTGCAGCTCATTTCTCATCAGTTTAAGAAGCTCTCTCTCGCAGGCCGGCCACCCAGACAGCAAGCTCTTGTAGGTCGTATTTTAATAGAAGCTTTGAAGTAACCAGGGCTGTAAGGAGGCTGTAGCTCTCTCAGGACTGCAATTTTTGTAATCACATATATTTAGAAAAGTGATTAAAAACCCATTTTGGAGGATCCCACGTCAACATTACATTGTGGCAAAACCCCTTTAAACTAAACCTCACTGAAACTGAACTTCTTGTCTTTCCGCCATCTACTAACCAACCCCACCCTGCCATTTCCCTCTCAGTGTGTGGCACCACCATAACTCCTAGGCAGCAGGCCCGCTGTTTGGGGGTTATACTAGACTCGGATCAGTCCTTCACCCTATATATCCAATCCTTGCCCGCTCCTGTCACCTGCACCTCAAGAACATCTCCAGAATCCGTCCTTTTCTCACTGTGGAAACAGCTCAAACCCTTATTGTTGCTCTTATTCTTTCTCGTCTTGACTACTGTAACTCTCTACATATCAGTCTCCCTCTCTGCAAACTCTCCCCGCTCCAATCTGTCCTGAATGCGGCAGTCAGACTTGTCTTTCT
Source organism: Phyllomedusa bahiana (assembly GCA_025379985.1). NCBI lineage: Eukaryota > Metazoa > Chordata > Amphibia > Anura > Hylidae > Phyllomedusa > Phyllomedusa bahiana. Next base: position 39,214 of record JAODAL010024202.1, on the reverse strand, counting down.
CTCCAGCTGCTATACTAATGCCTCTACCCTGTGTCAGTCACTGCACTGGTTGCCTATCCAGTACAGGATACAACATAAACTCATCACTCTCACCCATAAAGCTCTCCACAATGCTGCATCCCCTACCATTGTAACCATTGTAAACCAAGCACTTGTCACCCTTTGTTTCACCCATACACAGGCCCGGACTGCTCACAGGGCAAACCGGGCATTTGCCCAGCGGCGTGGGTCTCGGGCCAGGGCTGGCTCCGATCACCGAGGAACGTGTTTTCCCCCCGGGCCTGTCCGGGACGGTCTGTGGCTCGCTATAGGGGCCGCAATGGTCGCATCAGCGACCGGACCCCTGTGGCAGGGGACCAACAGGCCCCCCTCGCCACATGGCTGCACGGCCGGGTCACCGACCCAGCCATGCAGCCATCACGGCCGCTGCCTGCACCACGCGGTGCAAGCAGTGACCGAGGCTGAACAGCTGGGATCTACTGATCCTGTCTGTTCAGCTCCCAGCAGGCCGCGGGGCAGGCGCGCGATGTGAGGATGTTAGCGCGCGCCCGCGTCGCGTCCCGCACACTGCTGCCGGCGGCACTCCGGGGAAGAAGATAGAAGAGGACGCAGAGACATCAGGTAAGTATTGTTTTAGTTATTTTTTTAAAACTACTAGCCCTGTCTGCCTATATACTGCCCTGTCTACCTGTATACCTGCCCTGTCTACCTATATACTGCCCTGTCTACCTGTATACCTGCCCTGTCTGCCTATATACCAGCCCTGTCTACCTGTATACTGCCCTGTCTGCCTATATACTGCCCTGTCTGCCTATGTACCAGCCCTGTCTACCTGTATACCTGCCCTGTCTACCTATATACTGCCCTGTCTGCCTATATACCTGCCCTGTCTACCTGTATACTGCCCTGTCTGCCTATATACTGCCCTGTTTACCGATATACTGCCCTGTCTACCTGTATACTGCCCTGTCTGCCTATATACCAGCCCTGTCTACCTGTATACCTGCCCTGTCTACCAATATACTGCTCTGTCTGCCTAAATACTGCCCTGTCTACCTTTATACTGCCCTGTCTGCCTATATACTGCCCTGTCTGCCTATATACCAGCCCTGTCTGCCTATATACTGCCCTGTCTATCTGTATACTGCCCTGTCTACCTATATACTGCCCTGTCTATCTGTATACCTGCCCTGTCTACCTATATACTGCCCTGTCTGCCTATATACTGCCCTGTCTGCCTATATGCCTGCCCTGTCTGCCTATATACTACCCTGTCTACCTGCCCTATCTACCAATATACTGCTCTGTCTGCCTAAATACCAGCATTGTCTACCTATATACCAGCCCTGCCTGCCTATATACTGCCCTGTTTGCCTATATACCTGCCCTGTCTGCCTATATAACAGCCCTGTCTACCTGCCCTGTCTGCCTATATATTGCCCTGTCTGCCCATATACCTGCCCTGTCTACCTGTATACTGCCCTGTCTGCCTATATACTGCCCTGTCTGCCTATATAGCAGCCCTGTCTACCTATATACTGCCCTGTCTGCCCATATACCAGCCCTGTCTACCTGTATACCTGCCCTGTCTACCTATATACCTGCCCTGTCTACCTGTATACTGCCCTGTCTGCCTATATACTGCCCTGATTACCTGTATACTGCCTTGATTACCTGTATACTGCCCTGTCTACCTATATACTGCCCTGTCTGCCTATATACTGCCCTTTCTGCCTATATACCTGCCCTGTCTGCCTATATACTGCCCTGTCTACCTGTCCTGTCTACCTGTATACTGCCCTGTCTGCCTATATACCTGCCCTGTCTGCCTAAATACCAGCCCTGTCTGCCTATATAACAGCCCTGTCTGCCTATATACCAGCCCTGTCTGCCTATATACCAGCCTGCCTGCCTATTATTACTGCACCTGTCTGCCTATATACTGCCCTGGCTGCATATATACCAGCCCTGTCTACCTATATACTGCACCTATCTACCTATAAGTGGCCCTGGTCTATATACTAGCCCTGCCTGCCTATATACTGGCCCTGCCTGCCTACATCCTGGCCCTGCCTGGCTACATACTGGCCCTGACTGCCTATTACTGGCCCTAGCTGGCTAATTGCTGCCCCTGGCCCTACCTGGCTAATTACTGGCCCTACCTGGCTGATTACTGGGGGCAGCCCCAGCTACCTGGCTAGTTACTGGGGGCAGCCCCAGCTACCTGGCTAGTTACTGGGGGCAGCCCCAGCTACCTGGCTAGTTACTGGGGGCAGCCCCAGCTACCTGGCTAGTTACTGGGGGCAGCCCCAGCTACCTGGCTAGTTACTGGGGGCAGCCCCAGCTACCTGGCTGATTACTGGGGGCAACCCTAGCTACCTGGCTAATTACTGGGGGCAGCCTCAGCTACCTGGATAGTTACTGGGGGCAGCCCCAGCTATCTGGCTAGTTACTGGGGACAGCCCTATCTACCTGGCTAATTACAGGAGTAGGCCCTGTCTACCTACCAAATTAATGGAGGAAGGCCCTGTTTACCTACCTAATGGGGGTCTACTTATTTACATGCCACTTATCTGACATTTTTTAATTTCTTATTTTTAGGGTCTAACATACGCTGTTTGGGGAATTGATAGGAAAGTGCTGGAAAAGAGAGGAGTCTAAGATGTATTTGTGGTAAATTCTACAGGGACGAGTAGTGACCACTAGAAGAGGACACTGCATGCTGTACTGGACGGAGAAAAAAAAGGGGAGGGAACGACTCATCAGGGAAGACATCATGGAGGTTTGGGGCAGAAGGAGAAGAAAAGGAGAAGAGAACAACTCCCATCAGAGTTGACGTCTCCTGTGAGTCCCGGCTGTCAGGTGTCTTTTTTATTCTATCAGTGCTGTATTCATGTGATGGTGACCTGACTACTGGGGAATTGATTGGTTGTAGGTTATGTTGGTGCTTAGGTAGTGTCAGTGTGGGCTTGTCCCTGATTGTAAAGCAAGTGCACACCTGACTCTGTGATGAGGGGGTTCTCTGCACCATGTTTCTTTCTTGCTTGTGTTTAGGGGGCTTTCACACGGAGCGGTTTTGGTGCATTTTTTGATACGTTTTTTGTGCAGAAATGTTCAGCGTTAACTACTCTGCCTTTCTGCACAAAAATGGACTAAAAACACATAAAAAATGCACCAAAAACGCTCCATGTGAAAGGACCTTTATAGTGTAGTTTATTTTAGAAAGTGGCGAGGTGCGAGAACAAGGGGCATTTTTTAAGCGGATATTGTATGTGGGCTGGTCGGGGCTTAGTGCCAGGGCTGATTTTTATTCCCAGTCCGGCCCTGCACATACACCCTAATAGATTGTAAGCTCTTGAGAGCAGGGCCCTCACACCTCGTGTCTGATTTGTAAGTAGCTTTTCTCTAATGTAATGTCTGGTTCATCTGTGCTTATTCCCTCTATATTGTAAAGTGCTGCGGAATATATATATATATATATATATATATATATATATATATATATATATTAATATATATATATATTATATTTTATATATATTATAAGATTATTATTAGGATTTTTCTTAGTCAATTACCCATCTTGACCAGCATTGCCACACAGCCTTTTTTTGTGCATGTTCATATGCAGTTGTTCTGTCAGCAGGATTTAAGAAATATACATTTTTAGATTCTATTTATTAAAGGTTGAGTTATATAGTTCACATCCTACTTTTGGCCTTTTTTCATGATTTTTGGTGTCTGCTGGGATTGATGCAACCTTTCTCCTCCATTGATTGTTGTTTAGTTTTTTTTAACTTATTTCTAGGTTATGGCAGGTTCCCTCACAGTCGGTATTGATAATAACCACCGGCTTACTGAAGCCACAGAGGTATTCACTGAACAAACGTTAGTCCAGGAAAAATTATACCCTCGTTCAAGGCTGCCTTCAGAGGCCTCATAAGAACTTTGGAACAAATTGATTTCTGGTGGGAGATACAGAGTTTGGAACGTTACATCAAAAAGGGGATAGTCCCACATGGACTTAGAATTAGTCTAACCCCCACTGCTAGATGCAGAAATCCCACTTTCATTAACAAATGGAAACAAGAAGCCACCATTGGTTTACTCAGATTTATGCACTTCCTACAAATGGAAGAGAAAGCCAATTTGGAATCCTTAAAAAAAAAAAAAAAATGAATAAAAAAGTGAATAACTTGATATTATGAAAACCTTTCAGCACAAAAGTGACTTTACTGTTAAAGAAAAACAGCTTCAGAGCACAACCGAGAGATACCGGTTTCATGTTTCCTACAGGTGGAATAGGAAAAAACACAACCGTGCCATCATTTTTTTGGAGGTTTTATTTTCAGAGTAAGTAACAGCAGGTACCCCCTGTGTGTGGAGCGGACTCAGCTATCGGTCCCCCTTCATACCTCCTTGCATCCTCTTCATGACAGAAATGAGCTAGCACCTTAGGCGGTCACCTACCTCCGCCTAGCCATCGTCCCAGATCTGAACATAAGAAGTCAAAGCTTCATACAGTAAAACAGGCAAATCTTAAAACCTGTAACCATCTTATCATAATGAGGTACAAATCCATGGGCTATTTTATTGTACCAAGATGGAGGACATGTCCAGTTGGCCAATTACGGTAAGTCACGTGTTTTATGCTTCTACCTGTTACCGAGACCGTCTAGATTTTGGAGATTTTGCCTTGGTGCTTGGAATTATGTAGGACCTTGAACAACAGCAGTGTCTATTTAGATGAGCATGTGCATCTGTGACCACCTCTCCTCTATGAACTTGCTATATGGCCTCTGGTGGGATTCAGATCCTAGAGCTAGGACCACGGCATTATTTGACAATGAGCCACCAAACGTTTTGCTTTAATCTTTTCCTGACAACCTGCCAAAAATAATAAAACGGGCCATACAGCAGGAATGACTGTTCTGAAGCCAATTGGAGCCCCGTTATAGAAGACAGGGAAAAATGGGCCATAAGTAAGCTGTTCCATGTAGAATGTGCTTTGGTAATTGCTGTTGATTAGGGTCCTATATCATTCCAATGTCTGTTCAGGGGCTGTCACTTGCCAATGCCCTATTGTTTTTCCCCATAGGGCCCAGAGGGGATTCAATTTGAGTAGGATGATGGACAACACTGTCATTTAACTATAAGCCACCAAATGATTAAATTAAAAACTTTCCCTGCCAAACGTGTCCCCTTTTGGTTTATTAAATTCCCTGTTGAAGTGATCTGGGCCCCCCAAATTATTTTGGGCAGGAGAAAAAGGGGGCCCATAGGAAGCTGTTTGTAGAATTTTTTTTTTGGTAATTGCTGTTGTTGGGTCACATCATTAAAATTTTTGTTCGGGGCATGTGATCTGTGCCAATCCCAAAGTACTTGCCTTTTGGTCCCGGGGGGATTCAGATTCTAGAAGTAGGATGAGGGACCACAGTGTTATTTAACTATGAGCCACCAAACAATTAAATTCAACCTTTCCTGACAACCTGCCAAATATGCTCCCAAATTGGCATGAAATTACGATTGAAGCTGTCTGGAGTCCGTTATTTGAGGCAGGAAACCCCAAATGGGATGGTAAGCTGACCATTTAAAATTTTTCCCTTTGGGAATTTTTGGTTCGGGTCCACATGTTCCTGTTGTTCGAAAGGATGTGATCTGTGACCAACTTTCCTATCTGGTCCCAGGGGGGATTCAGATTCTTGAAATAGGACGATGAACCACACTGTTATTTAACTATGAGCCACCAAGTGATTTAATTCAACCTTTCCTGCCAAACGTGCTCCCAAATTGGCATTAAAATGACCTGATCTGGAGTTAATCCGGAGCTCCCAGTTACTTTGAGGCCAGGAGGCCAAATGGACCACAGGTAAGCTGATCCATGTAGAATTTGCCTTGGTAATTGCTGTTGATTAGGGTCCTATATAATTCCAACGTCTCTTCAGAAGTACATGTGCATCTGTGACCAACTACCCTATGTACTTGCCATACTCCAGATCCAAGAGATAGGACGACGGACGGCAGTGTTATTTGACTATGAGCCAACAAAAAGGTTTTTTAAAAGGGGTTTTTTTTCTTTTTAATGGTCTTTTCCCGATTAAAGGGACAGTGAAAACAGGCTACTTTGCAATTGAATGTCATTTGTAAAGCTGTCTTGTTTTCACTGTCTCTCTTATCTTCGTTTTGTGTAAACTCTGCTCCCCAGTGCCGGTCGGATTCCACCTCCTTTCATTTCATTGGCTGACGGCTCTACTAATTTACATTCTGTCTGGTCCCCAGTTGCAATAACGGGAGCGCGCATTCCTGCCTCTCTCACTCAGAATAAGGGGCCGGCAACATTTCACTCTGCACAGCCAGCAGCTCCTCAGTAACACTGCAGCTGCTTCTACAATCAGAAAACAGCAGAATTGTGCTCGGTGCCTAAAGCTCCTGCGTGTAAACATAGAACGGAGACAGATCTGTGCTGCTCTGGAGTTCATAGAAGACTGGATTCAACTGTAAAAAACCCTCCAGCTGTGAGAGGAAAAGAGATCAGTGCTCTGAGTTAATAAGAATTAAACAAAATAATTGGTCTGTCAAATCTTAAAAATAAACTTTGAAAACGAAGAAAAGGGTTTTTGGGCCAACACTGAAAAGGATTGCAATACATCTAATACCATCAGGGGAAAAAGCAAGAACACATGACTCGGGAGCAGCGGAACAGTGGGGGGGGGGTGGAGGGGTAATTCCCCTTCAGTTAAGAAACACCCAGCTGGGAGGGGGGAAGAAACACCTCTGGATTTGAGGAGTGGAGAAACTGAAAGTACAATGAAACAGACGAACTGATGAAGCGATACATCCCCTTTAAGTCAACGTTTCCTGACAACCTGCCAAAAACGGCCAACTTAGCAGCTGATCAGGACTTATCAGTTACTATCAGACCAGGAGACCACATGGGTCATAGATAAGCAGCTCAGTCCTTCCAATAGCCTAGCGCTTTGTCGTATGTTCTGACCTGTTAGCGCCATTTTGGCTTGTTGCGCCCAGGCGGGTGTCTGAGCTGCATTGTACGGTGTTCGTTACGCGTGTAATACTTCTAGATTTTCCTGCTTAGAATAATCATGTAGAATGCAGCATTTCATCTCACTAATCCATGTCTGCGATTTGCCCGGGCCGGATGACTTGTCTCCGCAGTAAAGTAACATGTCATCCCGGGCGTTTGATGTTCAACAATAAAGTAACATGTGAGATCGATAGCTCGTGTTTCCTCCGGCTCGGCCCGATGTCTGCAGTGATAAAAGCTGAGGGGAAAATGATCCGAGAAGAAAGACGTCATTAAATTTGTATCAAGGATGTGCATTAATATTTCCGTCTAAGAGCTTTGCATATGATCTTCAGAGCCGCTGCCCTCATTCAATATTCTCTCACTCTCTGACCAACCTGGGAAAAGTTTTGTCGATTTAATAGTTCAGGCATTTCCAATTTACCTCCTCAGTTTCATGTGAACTTTCCTCCGTCCCGGCTTCTGCTCAGACTGAATAATATCCTGTATTATGTCATTCCGGTTCTGGGGGAAACTTAGGCAAATGGTCATCGTTTCATTCATAGATATTGAACCATTCATTTCAGACTCAAAAACATCTCCCTGAAAAAACTCAGATAAGATGGGGAATTCTTACCACATTGATTATTGCCAAATACATTGCTGTTCTGATTTTGCTTCCTTTCAAAGTTAGAACAGTTCTTATCTCCTGCTTGTGAACAAAAGCTTCCCTAGGTTAACAACCACCTCTGTTTAATCTAGCAGTGGCCGGGATGGTAAAGTTATTCCCTGCTGTGTCATATCAGCAGCACAAAAGATTATCTATGTTTATAAATGACAAACCTTTACTCTTCATAGCGCTGTAGTCTTCTGCTCTGCTGTTAAACGTTCTCCATAACCGGCTCAGCTAGATATAGCAGAAATGAAATTTCAGTCACTACTGTAAAACCACCCACAGCCTGAATAGGAATGCAGTGGTATTTAGACTGTGCCTTCACAACTAAAAGAGTAGGGTTCTGGATGGACCACAGAAAATATAACGTAGTGTAGGACGCCACCTGCTTTGAGGTCATTGTTGACGGCGATAGTTGGGGCTTAACGCAATTTTGCGAGCAAAAGTGTGAACTAAAGAACCTCATAAAACTTTAGATGTTTTTTTAAAGCTATAAAGATTTTTGTTTTTTTTTCAACGTAATTCAATGTTTAGTGCTGCTGATATTTGTTATAGGTTAGATTATAGATGACAGCCCACCCACAGCAGTGTCACCCACATCTACAAATGTTTTTGGGGAGGTGACTGAACCAAACATTTGTTTGTTGAATATGAATAGGAAGCGTTGGAAGAATCTGAAGCTGAATTAAACAACCACTGCCTGTATTAAGGAAGTAGGAACTTGAAGCGTAGAACTGCCCACCCGCCTGAACAGGAAGTGTGAAGCCCTGAAGCTGTAGAACTGCCCAAGCCTGAACGGACGTGGAAGCCTGACTCTGTAAACTGCCCAGCGGCCTTAACAGGAAGTGGAGCCAGAAGGCTAAGAACGCTTCCCACCGCCTAACAGGAAGTGGGAGCCTGAAGCTGTAGAACTGCCATGCAGCCTAAACAGGAAAGTGGGATGCCTTGAGAGCTTGTTGAACTGCCACAGCCTGAACAGGAAGTGGGAGCCAGAAGCTGTAGAACTGCCCACATCCTGAACAGGAAGTAGGAGCCTGAAGAAATAAAATCGCCTACAGCCTGAACAGGAAGATAAAGCCTGATGCTGTAGAACCACCCACAACCTGAATAGGTAGTGGAAGCCTCAATATAACATACATTTTTGGGTGACAGAAAAAAAAATAATAAAAAAAAAAAAAAAAAAAAAAAGAAAAACGCTCTTTAAGGGGTTAAATATCAATGTGTAAGACCACCAGTACTTGTGATCTGTTGCATTGCGATGTTTTGGTCAGTTGCTAACCTCAATCATGTAAGTCACTGTGGTATGGTTGTAAATTTATAGAGACCGCACCACAGAAGTATCAGTAATTCAGGATAAGTATAAAACCTGACTTTTGTTTCTCCATTTAAAAGAACAATTAAGTGCTCTGTAGCAAATTACATTTGAACTGACGCATGGTGCATGACCTACTTCAAAGTGCAGTGTTTTCACTAGTATTATGAATAAGTTCATGCACCAAAATGCGTCAGTTCAGATGTAATTTGCTACGGAGCACTTAACTGTTCTTTTAAATGGAGAAACAAAAGTCACGTTTTATACATACCTATTCCTGACACATCAGTGTATGCCCGTCCCTCATAAACTTAGTAGTGGTTCTAATATTGGTGATACTTCCAATTTCCTCAGTGCATACCACTTGTAATGATGATTACGTCCGTTAAGAAGATTGGTGAGCTGACTTCCTTCTAATGACTATGGTATGGTTAGCATAGATCTCATAAGAGACCACTTATAGGGAGCCATTTCCAGGTTCTTTTCAGACAGTGAGACTATGAAGAGTTGGGGGAGCGCGCATGAAGTTGCGGCCGCAGCCGTCCATGTGTCGCACCGTAACAAGGCACAAGTACCGGTTGTCTCACACATTGATATTTATAAGGAGACCTTTTTATTTGCATTACTACTTTTTGAGTGTCCTGGATACTTTTAATTTAGTCACGGAGGCTGTAATGTCCTTTCATTGAGCACCTAACACAGCAGAATAACAGACAAAGCTGAACACATCTAACACATGTACTATACAATGCGAATTATAATAGGATTTCAATGGGGATAAATGTATGGACTATATGGAGCCGTGTAGCAGTCAGACCTCCATACAATACAACTGAGGAATCAAAAACATTCAGAAGGCAAGAAATTCCCCAAATTATCCTGGACCTGTTCATTGAAAACCGTCCCGGATGACGACCTCATAAAGCCGATGGAGACAACGTCCAAGTGGGTGAAACCTTAATCCAAGTGAAAGGAGAAACCTAAAACATAAAACATTCTCTCGTTTATGTAATATGTAATTTTCGATAGTTTTCATATCTTCAATCTGACGCAATCGTAGAAATATTATAGGGTGGGGAGCAAGAAACACCATAAAAGTAAAGGGGTGTCCAAACTTTTGACAGACTTTGATGTCTTGAAAGCATTAGTCACTCATTAACTCTACATGCCCTACTGTGATATTCAAAAGGACTTTAATCTCTACATCTCCATCTTTACCTGGACTATTTCTGGGGTTCACTTTGAGCACTCGTAGTTATGCATTATTGTACACTATTGTATAGCTTTCTCAATGCCCACCAGTGGAGGTGATTCATATGGCCAAACAGTGGAGGTGATTCTTGGGCACAGCATCAGCAATTGATTCTTGTCGGTGCCCACTAGGTGGTTTAGATTCTTGAGGCCACCAGTAGATTTATTTTCTTGGGAGCCGACACTGGTTGTGAGATTCTTGTAGGCCACCAGTGGAGTTATCTTGTGGCGACTGCTGGAAAACTGATATATGGGGCCCACCATGGAGTTTATTTCATTGGGCCCACACAGTGCAAGTTATGATTCTTGGGGCCTCCCCACCAGTTGAGCTTTACTCATGGGGTCCACCAGTGGTAGATGTAATTTGTGGGGACACCCACGTGGAGTTGCGAACTCTTTGGCACTACTGGGGAGTTTATTCTTGGGGGTTACAAGGTAGGGTTGATTTCGTTGGCGCCCAACAGTCGGAGTTTTATTCTTGGGTGCTCTCACCAGTGGAGTTGATTCTTGGGGCCACCAGTGCAGATTGTTCTTGGGGCCACCAGTGGAGTTGATTCTTGGGGCCCACTGGGGAGTTTATTCTTGTGGTCCACCGTGGAGTTTATTCTTGGGGCCAAGAGTGGATTTGATTCTTGGAGCCAACCAGTGGAGATGATTCTTAGGTGACACTGTGGTGGTTTGATTCTGTGGGACAGCACATGCAGTTGATTCAGGGGCTCACCAGCAAGTTGATTCTAGGGCCGCACTATGGAGTGATTCTTTGGGGCCCATCACTTGAGATGATTCTTGGAACACCCATGGACGGCTGAATTCTTGGGGCCACCAGGTGGAGGCTGATTTCCTTGGGGGCCACAGTGGAGACTGATTCTTGGAGCACCCAGTGGAGTTTGATTCCTTGAGACCACCAGTCTGACTGATTCTTGGGGCACCAGTGGGAGCCTGATTCTTGGAGGCACCCCAGTGGAGTTTGATTTCTTGGGGCCACCTATGGAGCTGGCATTCCATTGTGGGGCCCCAGTGGAGCTGATTCTTGGAGCACCCCAGTGGAGTTGATTCTTGAGGCCCATCAGCGGAGTTGATTCTTGGGGCCAACAAGTGAACCTGATTCTTGGAACCCATCAGTGGAGATGATTCTCGGAGCCAACCAGGAGAATTCATTCTTGGGGCCCACCAGTGGAGATGATTCTCGGAGCCAACCAGTAGAACTCATTCTTGGGGTCCACCCTGCCGCTCCTGTACATGATTTCACATACTGTACATGTCTCTTGCTTTCTCCCTCTCTTTCACTTGTCTCTTTCTCCTTGACGACAGTGCCCCCAGGCAAGTGATCATGCTTAGTGGTTCAGCAATCCCTGTGAGCCAATCCAAGTCTACCCCTATTTTCTTCCAGAATTGGTAAAGCAAATAGCAGAAAAAAAAAAACCTCACTGAAATATTTACTTAATATTAAAATGACTAAAATAATCCAAAATCTGTCATCAACATTTCAATTCCTTGTAGATTTACTAATTTCCGCCTTCACTTCTTCATGCAATATACTGTGTAACAGGAGGAGAAATGATCTGGAGGTCGTTTCTAAGTCCCCTTTTTTTTTGCTTTTTATTTTTCAATTATATATGTTTGGCTTTAATTAGACCGGTTCTATATAAAATTCTCCCTGTTATATCGTCAGCCACTTTTTATAATGGAAAAAAATAATTTGCTATCACGGCTGCGAGCTTTCTGAGCCGTGTACTGCTTAAAACTTGCCATTGTTTGGTGCCGCTTGGTGATGCTGACATTTTAAAAATACAAGAATATTCAAGAAATCATTATTTTAAACTCATCAGATCTGAGCGGCTTTATTACCTCGTCTGACATTGATTCCAAGAATTCCATTGTTTCCCCTGAAACAATGAAGGAGATGAATAAAACTACATCACATTCACAGTGAAAGGAACAGAATTAACACCGGGCGACAGATTTCTTTCTATAGAAATATTGTATTTGCATTTTTTTATTAAAAAAATTACAAAAAAATTCACAAAGATAAAAAGTTTTAGCACCAAATAACATTGTTCTCCCTGAGCAAGACGTCTCACTGTCTTCAAAAAACCATGGAATGAATCTGCATACTTGAATGATGCGAAGTGCACATCATTAGGCTACGTCTACACAGCGCTGGTTTTGGGTCAGATTTGTGGCAGATTCAGTATTTTGAATCCGCTGAAAATCCAACTGTAACCAGTGCCCCATAGACGTCAGTAGAAAATCCATGCTTTAGTCTACACAGCACAGATTTTTTTCCAGTTGGTTTTAAAGTTTTCTGGATTCTGACAGATTTTAGAAAATACTGTTTTTTTTCGCCAGATTCATGTCGGATTTCCGTACAGTCAATGTACTGAGCCCACGGGAAATCCGAGACCCGACCGCGGTTGTTTGCGCAAACCCGCAAATAAAAACACGGTAAAGTGATGTTAAAATGACGTCGAATTTTGGATGCCATTTTAACATAAGCTGTGTAGATATAGCCTTAGTATGAAAGTTTGATAGTCATCAGTATTAGGATACGTCCACGTGACACATATTCCACTGTTAGATGGGCTCTGATTGATTGCTAAGGGCAGCAAAGTCTTAGACCTAGACAATTTTCATACATGTCCCCCTAAATATTGCTCTACATGGACACAGATCTAACATATGGGGTGGTGGGGTGGTACCTACACTAGTGTGTAATGGATAAAGGTTAAATCCAAAACGACGCATATATTCTCACTATTGGACCCCATAGTGAATAGAAGAGGATGTCGAAGCAGAGGAACCCAAGAGTAGATCCAGAAAATATTCTGTCCAAGATGTACAGTAATGCTTAGGTGACTCATTACTCTACATAGCTTGATGATGAGTAAGTCATAGGTGGTCATAGAGCATCAAAAAATGGTGGCTGCTCCACCTTACTTTGAGGCAGTCATCTTTGAACCTAGGTGCAGGGTGAGATTTAGGGAAAGATTTAGGGGCATTTACCTTGGAACCATTATCACTACTAGTCTCTTGCCCCTGGCATGAACCTCATTTGAATCTTCCATGCACCTGTCTTTATCCACCCGCTGTCCTTTTACCAAACATCTAGTGGAGAGTCTTCTGATTGATACGCTTCATGTAGCTATTTCATGTGATTTCGGGTGGTCTTTGCTCTTTCGTTTGTTGGAGTTTGGAATCCACCAATGTTGTTACACCCTTATACAGCTATGGCAGCAGAAAAATAAAAAAACAAAAACAATTATGGCTCTTGAAAGGCAGAGAAGAAAAAAATGAAAACTTTAAGAAAAAATATTTTAGAGGTGTTTGCCATGTTCACACGGATTATTTGGACATGGTTTTGGATGAGGTTTTTGGAGCATTTCTGCTCCCAAAACTTCACCCAAAACCTGGCCTGAAACACGCTTCTTCAGAAGAGGTTTTAGGCCCTATTCACATGACGGATTTAGCCGCGGTTATGGCCGTGGGTTCCGACCGTTTTCCCGCGCCACAACCGCGGCCAAATGCAGCGCCTAGTTTATTAACATGGTTTCCTATGGGAAACCACATTAATATTCACACGGCGAGGTTTGGCCGCTGCTTCGGGCCGCGCTAACCCCGAGGTGTGTGATGAACTCTCCTGTCAATTCTTGACAGTGGGGGGAGTGCCACTTGTCGCGACGCCCCGAGCGGTGCTGCCGTCGTGCGTCGTCGCGGTTGTGAGCGGTTGGGGCCGCGGATTGCGGTGCGGTTTGCCCCGCTGCAATTAATTTTGCATGGGGGCAAAACCCTCGGCGCAAGCCTGCGCCCCTTTCCACGCCCACACTCGCGCCGAGACCACGCCACGCCGCTCGCAAACCACCCTCGGGAGACGCGAGTTTGCGGCGAGGATCGACGAGGTTTTAGCCGCGGCAAGTTCCGCGGCAAAACCCGCGGCCTAAACTGCCATGTGAACAGGGCCTTAGAGGCGTTTCTCAGCGAGGTTTTGGGTGAGGTTTTGGATCAGGTTTTCGATGAGGTTTTCACCCATACAAATTAATAGTCAGGACAAAAACCGCGCACCAAAAAACTGAGCCCAAATCCACACCGAAAAAGAATGACTTGACACTTCTATTTTCAGTTGTCTTCCAAAGAAGCCATAAAAAACCTGTTGTGTGTTAACTACAACGAAGTTTAAATAAATCAATGAAGAGTGACTGGTTGGTTTTTGGAGAAGCGTTTTGGACGAGGCTTTGGGCGATTAAACACTCTGAAAACCTAGTCCAAAACCTCGTGCAAATAAGCCGTGTGAACAAGCCCTTAAAGGAAAAATACAGTTGACATCTTCTATTTGGGGGCCAATCTCCCTAAATTTGTGGGACTGTAGGCATGGAGTCTAGTTTCCCTATATTATCATCAGATTGCAGCATTTATCCAACAAGTACCAACACATCTGCAACAGTACGAGCAAACTACAGTGTGCAAAACTAGTCAGTGCCGGTCTACAATCACCGCTCTGAACTTTTCATGTTGAACTCTAATCCATTACTGACATTTTATACACAAAAGGTTTTAAGAGAAAAGGTTCATTGGACTTTACTTAACTTCACTCCATACAGAATGTTTCAAAATGTATCTATCACAAGGCATTATGGGAAAGGAGCTGAGAAGCTCAAGCGGCCTCTTTTGGATGTAAAAAATCCTCAATATCCCTTTTGAGAAAGCAAAAGGAATTTAGCCAAGCCCATTATCTCCCATCTGCAGACAGCTTTTTCGGATGTTTTGTCCTCATCAGTGCAGAGCAGAGTAGATACGGGATGGCCAGTGTGGGAGGCAATTGTGCTCAGAAAGGGGAACATCTCTCCTTGAGGCGAGGAGAACATTTGGTGCTCTCCTCGCCTCAAGGAGAGATGTTCCCCTTTCAAAATGTATCTAAAAATTAGATCGCCGAGCATCAAAATCAGCCTAGTTGATAGGACTAAGCATTCGTGTACCATCAAACAAAACCAAACGTTGGTCCACCCCTCCATTGCAACTGGTGCAGACTGTTATGGCTACAATGCAAGGTCTAAACTAAAATTATCCTAGGCACTAAAAACCATCCAATGATTTAACTTATGGAACATTTGAAATGCATCACTACTATATTTTATACACATAGAAAATCAAGGTTTTTAGTGCTTATTTTGATCAAAATTTTTATTCCCACCTACTAAGTAAAGTTTGGAACTTTACTTCATCCGGTGAGTTCCAAACTTTAATTCCTTTACATGGGGCCAAAACTGCCTTACATTCAGGGCAATAGGCTCTGTTCACACTGATTATATGGATCTTAAGCAAGGTGAGTGGAGGTCACAGTCAAAAAGGAGGCAGCAACTTCTCCAAATGTTCCATATTTCCATAGACTTATGGGAAGAGAGCTGCACTCTCCAATGTCATTTATTGGATGTAGCGACCCTCAAGTCACATGTGACTCACTGAGCCTTACAATGTGAAAGGGATTCAAGCCTTGACTTTTTAGTTCATCTGCAGACAGCTTTTTGGGGTGTTGCCCCTCAAAAGTGCATTGCAGTCATAACAGTTTGCATCATTTTATTTTGGATAGGTGGAACAACAGCCTTGAGGTTGCCATGGGGTGTTCCTTCGATCACATTTCAAAAAGTTGGATTTCACCAAATCTATGCATTCAACAATTTTTTTTCAGATGTTTATTTAGTCGATTTTTTTAAGCTAAATTCATACTTGAGATATTTGATGTGCAGCAATGTAATTCATCTAAATAAAACATTATGGACATGTGATATCATGACTCTTTTAATTTAACAAGGCATTATGGAAAGGAGCTGAGAAGCTCAAGCGCCCTCTATTGTATGTAACAAATCCTCAATTTGCTTTTGATCCACAGAGTCTTCAGAAAGCAAAAGGGATATTAGCCAAGCCAGTATCACTCATCTGTATACCACAAGGCATTATGGGAAAGGGGCTGAGAAGCCCAAAGCGCCCTCTGTTGGATGTAACAAGTCCTCAATTTGCTTTTGACCCACCGAAGTTTTGCCCCTCATCAGTGCAGTGCAGTTTAGAGCAGAGCGATACTGGCTGGCTGGGTGGGAGGCAATGAGCGGCTCAGAAAGGGGAATATCTCTCCTTGGGGAGAGTACCGTATAAGTGTGTAGAGGTTAGAATTGCCGTTTTGCCCTCTACTAAGCATCTGCATATCACAAGGCATTATGGGAAAGGAGCTGAGAAGCTCAAGCGCCATCTATTGGATGTAACAAATCCTCAATTTGCTTTTGACCCACTGAGTCTTAAGAAAGCAAAATCGATAATATCAAACACAGTATCATTTGTCTGCAAAGAGCAGCCATTTCAGGATTTTGCCCCTCATCAGTTCAGTGCAGAGCATAGCGATACTGGCTGGCTGGGTGGGAGACAATGAGTGGGTCAGAAAAGGGAATATTTCTCCTAGGGGAGAGTAGCATATAGGTGTGTCGAGTTTTGAATTGCTGTTTTGCCCTCTTCTTTGTATCTGCATATCACAAGGCATTATGGGAAAGGCGCTGAGAAGCTCAAGCGCCCTCTATTTGATGCAACAAATCTTCAATTTGCTTTTGACTCACTGAGTCTTAAAGGAGTTGTCTCCCTAAAGAGTTTCATAGGATGCATGAATGAAATACTCTTGTCACTTCCTGGTTCAGAATGACTGTAATTTGCATGCAGCTCCATGGTGTATTCAACTCTGTGTTTTCAGTTGCTAATTAGTTCAGATTAGCTTAGAAGCTTCTCTGAAACTACAAGCGGGACTTTTTATCTGATCCCTCAAACAAAAGCTCTAATTAGAGCTGTTTACTTTAGAGAAATCAAGCTTTTTATTGCTGCTCAGCACAGAGGCTGCCACGACCTGTGTGATGACGTCACTCACTGCTATCACATAGAACAAACAGCAGGGGGGAGAGCTGTACACAGGTCGGTTACTGAGGGTACTGAAATAGCCAGGGAGGTGATTAATTCACTTGTATTTCCTTAACAAAAACAGATGAACAAAGCAATATATTTGGAAAATGTCTTTATTTTGTGTTCCCTACAAATTTGTAAGCTTTGTAGCGAGACAACCCCTTTAAGAAAGCAAAAGGGATATTAGCCAAGTCAGTATCACTTATCTGCAAAGAGCAGCCATTTCGGGGTTTCGCTCCTCATCAGTGCAGAGCAGAGCGATACTGGCTGGTTGAGTGGGAGGCAATGAGTGGCTAAGAAAATGTAGGAGGCAATGTGGGTCATGTTGATGTAGGAGGTCTAATTATCAGGGCCCTCTCTATAGGCTACAAAAGAAAATTACTGCTTAAAGTGTCTTATCATTCTTGAATCATGAATCTTTTCATTGTTATTGGGGCCCTTACATGATGTTGGTGGTCATTAATGCCAGAGGAGTTTGTTGTTTTGCTTCACTTAGAACAATGGGAAGTCAAGTGGTTGCCAAAAAAGAAGCCTCTTGTTCCCTCAAGGGATGGGTTCCCTGGAAGTGTCCAGTTTTCCAGACTGTTTTCATTTCTCTTTTGAAAGGAAACAATGTTTCAGAAAGTATTTCTCACCTTTAGGATAAAACTATTCCACCTTTTAATCATAAACACCTCAAAAAATGTATATATGTATATATAACTTACACAGCTCATTCATTAAACCAATTATTTTAAAGTGCTAGCAGATGTTGTGGCTTAATTAGTGGGATGAAGAGAAGTGCTAATTGCCATCTACAGCTTTAGGTAGTAATTAAGTTAGTGTTTTTCTTGGTATCACCATAAGTGGAAGCTGTTTGTAGTTTGTACGCAAAATTAACTAAACACTCTCTGTGGAATGGTAGTTAATAAGGTCATTAGAGGAGGCTTGTGCTCTGGGTGTAGCTCGGATCCGCACTCTATGGAATCTAACATTTGTCGACCAACATACGATGTGGACTGTGAATTCATCCTGGTGATGGTTTCTAATGAGGTATCAAGGTCGTTTCCAAAAACGTCAACATTGAGGAGGACATGTATGGAAACGGTCTACATCTAGGACTTTCTTTGTTGCTCATAAAAACCAATCAGAGTTCCCCTTTCATTTCACATGGTGCTCTGAAGAAATTAAAGATGGACACTGATTGGTTGCTATGAGCAGCAAAGACAGTCTTAGACCTAGACAATTTTCATACATGTCACCCTAAATGTTGCTCTACATGGACACAGATCCAACGTTGGTTATTTTTTGCGTATTGACTCCATAGTGATTGAAGATATGTCAAGCAAAGGAACCTAACAGTAGATCCAGAAAATATTCTGTCCAAGATGCACAGTAATGCTTAGGTGACTCATAACCCTACATAGTCATATGTGGTCATAGAGCATTAACAATTGGTGACTGCACCACCTTGGTTTGAGGCAGTCATCTTTGAACCAACCCAGATGTGCAGTAATGCTGAGGTGACGTATTTCTCTACATAGCTTGATGATGAGTAAGTCATAGGTGGTCATAGAGCATCAACAATTGGTGGCTGCTCCACCTTGGTTTGAGGCAGTCATCTTTGAACAAACCAAGATGTACAGTAATGCTTAGGTGACTTATTACTCTACATAGCTTAATGATGATTAAGTCATAGGTGGTCATAGAGCATCAACAATTGGTGGTTGCTCCACCTTGGTTTGAGGCAGTCATCTTTCAACCAACCAAGATGTGCAGTAATGCTTAGGTGACTTATTACTCTACATAGCTTGATGATGAGTAAGTAATAGGTGGTCATAGAGCATCAACAATTGGTGGCTGCTCCATCTTGGTTTGAGGCAGTCATCTTTGACCCACCATAGGATCTTGTGAATGTAAAGGGTCCTGGATAACAAGACAGAGTACTGTAGATTTTAATCATCAGTGGTTGTACTCAAGGATGGTATACAAATGTTTCCACCTTAAATGCTATACGTTATTGAAGGCTTGCACAACATATGGCCAGCCATTGCAATCTTAGACCTAGACAATTTTCATACATGCCCTCTAAATGTTTCTCTACATGGACACCGATCCAACGTTGGTTATTTAATGTGTATTGAATCCATAGTGATTGAAGATATGTGAAGCAGAGGAACCCAACAGTAAATCCAGAAAATATTCTGTCCAAGATGTACAGTAATGCTTAGGTGACTCATAACCCTACATAGTCATATGTGGTCATAGAGCATCAACAACTGGTAGCTGCTCCACCTTGGTTTGAGGCAGTCATCTTTGAACCAACCATAGGATCTTGTGAATGTAAAGGGTCCTGGATAACAAGACAGAGTACTGTAGATTTTAATCATCAGTGGTTGTACTCAAGGATGGTATACAAATGTTTCCACCTTAAATGCTATACGTTATTGAAGGCCTGCACGGCATATAGCCAGCCAAAGGATTTCTGGTGGCCCACAAACCAGACTACAAAGCGGTGGTGCTTGCACAAATCCTGTCTGAAAGTGGTCGTTCCTGACTGACATTGAGACGATTACCAGTAATAGTGAGCGAATTTTATAGAAGGGTTTGGGGGTATTCCCCGGCAGTCCAAGAATGTTCCTGGTCAATTTGGAGGCATTCAATGGTTTTGATTTTGGCCCCAATCTCCTGCCAAGTTGTACAGGTGTGCATTATTGGAACAACCTAGCAAAACCAGAGGCATAACTTTAAGCTCCTGGGCTCTAGGGCAAAAAGTGAAATGGGCCCCCCAGCTTCCATGTGCTATTTACAATGCTGGTGTCTCCTTATGTGGCAGAAGGGCTTTTGGGCCCCTATAGGCTGCAGAGCCTGGTAGTGACTGCTACCTCTGCACTCCCTGTAGTTACACCCCCCGAGCAAAACCCTCAATGGGTTGCAAGTCACATCACAGCCGCCAGCAATATGTCTTACAAGTAAATATCAAGAATATTTGTAGGTCCACTGTGAACAAATCTCAAAGAATAGACCTCTTCACTTCTTGAACAGGCGCTGGTTACATTAAGCAAATGCTTCTTTACTTTGTAATACAAAGCAGTGTAATTACATAAATATTGCAGTGGGGTGGCTGAGGATTGTAGTATAACATATACACATAGCACTCAACAAAGCATAATCATTAAAGGGGTTGTCTCGCTACAAAGATTAGATTTCAACATGTAGGGAACACTAAATGAAGACGTTTTCCAAATATATTGCTTTGTTCATTTTTTTTTGTTAAGGAGCTACACGTGATTTTGTCACTTTCTGAGGGCTCTCAGGTTTTCCCAAGTGACCGACCTGTGTACTTTTCTCCCTTGCTGTTTGTTCTGTCTGATAGCAGGGAGTGACATCATCACACAGGTTGTGGCCCACAGTGAGAGCTTGTGTGCTATCTAATCTTTCAGACATAAGCCAATAATTACTACTGTTTACATTAGCTCTGAAGCTTCCCCTGTCCTGACAGAAGGTAATGTATCTAATCTAGACTGATAAACAGAGAAGTTTGAATACACAGAGCTCATATGCTAATTACAGACAGCTTGACCAGGAAGTGACAGAGCAAAGCAATATTATTTCATTCATGCATCCTATGAAACTTTGAGATGAGACAACCCCTTTAAACAGATATTGCAGTGGGGTGGCTGAGGATTGTAGTCCAACATATACACGTACCATTCAACAAAGCAGTATAATGAATCATTTTCAGCATTTAATACAGCAAGTCATAAATCAGGTGCATTCCAGCGCTCGGGCGACAGTTCGAATCAGTTTGAAAGTGCTCTACCTGTTCCAGCAGTAATGTGCCTGGAATTGCCATAGCGAGGCTATAAATGTGCAGCTTCGTACGGTTCTAGTGTGCCCCGCCTGCCGCATGCTCCCCGAAATCAGCCGCGGGTGCTCTGTAATGCTCCTGATATTGGCGTATGGGCAAATTAAAAATGTAACGAATGGAGCTGCGTCTGATGTCGGGCTGAAAAGACGCCAGATACCTGACGCGGCCCCGTTCATACATGTCGTCCTTGGAGTCTCAGCTCAGGAATGAAACTTACTTGCAAGACTGCTTTATGAACAATGGACAGATGCTATAGTGAATCATGTGGACTCCAGGCGACATTTACATCTATTTGTGAATATTCTGCTTCCAATGTGGTCATTTAAAGTAAATATTAAGGGCAACATGTCCCAACACTCCAACGTTGGCTATTTGGCGTATGTTTCTCCCGATTTTGTAGTGTACTCTATTGTGTGGCTGTACGCGCCTTTTTTAGCCGTACGTGTGCGGGGCTTACACTGTCGGCTGTTTTCTACGTGTGATTTTAGGGGCATTGCGGCATTTTGTCGTGCGTGCGCCTTTTTGCCGGCTGGTGGCGTCAGATTTGCATGGTCCGAACTTTCGTCATTCGTGGACGACAAGTTCATTGCATAGATGTGTGTGAAAATGTGAGGACATTGCCTGGCGCTGTGCAAATGCGGACCCTTTTTATTTATTGCTCTGGGGGTCATTGCAGAACGTCGTCCTGTACTTATTTCTGGCTGCTGGTTGAAGTTATAGATCGTCTGCCTTCTGTGTGCGCTCTGATGTTGAATGTTGCTCCCAACTCTGCTCAAATGCCAAAAAATGCTGCAAAGACAACATGCGCTCCAAAACGAACCTACGCGCCATTAACAAATACATAGAACTAACTAATGCGCCGAATTTTGAAGTATACAAGCCGGATCGCCCAAACAGGCGCCCCAAACAACACACTCGCCGGAAAAGGCGCAACGCCTAAAACCTTCTGACAGACACAAATACAACCACTTTACAAAACAAGCGCAGAACATGATAGAAAATACATTGCGCGTGTACGATACTTTATGCCGCATTCAAACTGGCATACGGACGCCACATTTGGGACATGTCGCCATAAATGCTGAAAATGATAAAGTAAAAAAACATTTGCTTAATTGAACAGCGGACCCAGCCTTGACGAACCACTGTCAATATCCTCTACTGTGTATAAAATTGCATATAGAATTTGTATTGTAATTAAAGGGGCACTCTTACCACACTGATTAGCTGTTAACATATAGGCAAAGGTAAATAAAGATTATTGCCAAATACATTGCTGTTCTGATTTTGCTTACTTTCAGAGATAAGTTGGTTCTCATCGACTGCTTGTGTACATAAGCTTCTCTATGTTACTCTCTCTTCTCTAGCAGTGACCGAGATGGTGACATCACTCTCGGCTGTGTCTTTTCAGCAGCACAGGAGCATGCTTATGTTTCCTACTGACAAACTTTAACACTTTTGAGCTCTGTAACCTTGTTGTAACCTGCTGATTATAAATCTCCATCACTAATGTGCTTTTTACAGGATCAGCTGAGCTGAAATGCCAGTCACTGCTGAAGATCTGCCCAAAAGGAAGTGGTAGCCTAAAGCTGCAGAATTGCCCACAGCCTGAACAGGACGTGAGAGACAGATGCTGTAGAACCATCCACAGTCTGAACAGGAAGTGGGAGGCTGAAGCTGTAGAATCATCCACAGTCTGAACAGGAAGTGGGCGCCTGAAGCTGTAGAATCATCCACAGTCCTGAAAGGAAGTGGCGCCTGTAAATGCTGTAGAACTACCCACAGCCTGAACAGGAAGTGAGAGCCTAAAGCAGTAGAACTGCATACAGCCTGAACAGGAAGTGAGAGACAGATGCTGTAGAACCATCCACAGCCTGAACAGGAACTGGGAACCTGAAGCTGTAGAATCACCCACAACTTAAACGGGAAGTGGGAGCTTGAAGCTGTAGAACCTCTCACAGCCTGACAGGAAGTGTGAAAAAACTTTATTTGACTCTGCACATCCAAAAGCATTTATGAAAAAAAAAAAACGTAAAGCATAGGTGCACACTGGCGCGGCAATAACATACATCTATTGCAAATATCAGTGGCCCACTAAAAACTAAGCAAAACATAAAAGGCATATAGGAATTTTTTGAAAATGCATTACTGCTAAGGAATAGGTGAAAACCCTGGATTCTTAGTTCACAGTTTTGATCACAAAGTGTTGTAAACTCACCTCCCAAGTTGCGCAAGGGGACCCCAGCCACAGTGAGTTCCTAAACACTAAAATGTTACCTCTCTAAGGAGCCTGTTCAGACTAACAACATCTCAGTGAGTGAAAAGAACTGCTGCACTGAATAAACCCTGCAGCTGGTTTAAAAAGAGATGGGCGAGGTGCAACAAGCAATGAGGCATGCCACTCCTCATACAGACTACAAAAAACTTTATATGACTCTGCACATCCAAAAGCATTTTTTGAAAAAAACGTAACATAGGTGCACCTGGTCAAGGCAAATAACATACATCTATGTCCAAATATCAGTGGCACACTACAAAACTAAGCAAAACATCAAAGGCATATAGGAATTTTTTGAAATGCATTACTGCTCCTAGAGAGGTAACATTTCCCAGGTTTTCACAATTCCTTAGCAATAATGCTTTTTCAAAAATGAGATGTTGTAGTCTGAACAGTGCTCCAAGTGAGGTAACAATTAAGTGTTAGGCAACTCACCTGTGCTGGGGTGTCCCCTTGACACAATTGGGAGGTGAGCTAAACACTTTTGATCAAAACTTGAACTAAGAATCCCAGGTTTTCACAATTCCTTAACAGTAATGCATTTCAAAAATTCCTAATTTGCCTTTTTGATGTTTTGCTTAGTTTTTAGTGTGCCACTGATATTTGGAATAGATGAACAGGAAGTGTGAGCCTGAAGATGGCTGTGAAGAGCAGACCCTGGAAAACAGCATGGCAAGAACACTTCTTTATTGTATGCATATTTATTTTCTTTTATTTTTTATTCATTTCTTTAGCATTCATTTCTCCATTGGGGCTCATAGTTTTAATTCCAGATTAACCTGTTTTTGGAGTTTGGGGGAAACCGGAGAACCCAGAGGAACCCACAGACACATGTGAAGAACATACAAACTCCTTGCAGATGTTATTCGTGGTGGGATATATATAAACGTCTGTGACATAACATTTAAAGGTTAATATAAGTGAAACTGAGAAGATATAGCAGATGTAGAGGTTAAAATCACCCCCAGCGCTTGCTCCCTTAGGTGCCTCAAAGACTCCTCTAACACATACAGACGGGAACGGAACAGGATGTTGATTACAATGGCTAAAAATCTGTGCAGCTAAAGGTTCAAAAGTTTCACATTTTTTCACCAATGAGCTTTGCACAAAAATTTGCAAGCAGAAACTGACATACATAGCATAGATCCCCACTGTGTCTTTCCATAACCACCAAGCATAAGTGTCTCCTGGGTGAATATAGTTGCACTCCAGTTTACTACATTTCTTGCCCTTTGCTAACTGTGCAGCAGTTATTGTAAGACCGCTTGACAGCCATTGGCCATTAACAGCCATCAACCCCCAAACCCGACTTGACCATCTTCTAGATCCTCCAGGTTATGACCATATATTCCAAGCACTGAAGCAGCTACTAAGTAGCTGGCACCTATTATCTCCTCTAGGGATGTAGGAGGGTAAGTAACAAAGTGTTGAATATATAGGCAAAAAATCTGTGCAGCTAAAGGTTAAAAAAATATTGGACGGTTTTTGCACAAATAAGGTTTGCACACAAATTTGCAACTGAGAATTGACATATATAACATAAATGTATCCTCCTGCCTCTTAGCAACCACCAAGCATAAGTACCTCTGGGGTGGATACAGTTGCACTTCAGTTTAAACCCTTTGCTTCTTGCCTTTTATTAATTGCAGGGCAGTCAGTGTAACAACACTTGACAGACATTCGCCCCCGCCCCTATTTGACCATCTTCAATTGCTCCTTGGTTACGTCTGTATATTCTGAGCCACTGACTAAGCAGCAGGCACCTGCTATATCTGTATTCCAGAGATGGAGGAAGAAAAGGAACAGGGTATGGGTTGTATATGCTGAAAATCTGTGCAACCAAAGATGAAAAAAATACACATTTTTCCACAAATCAGCTTTGGACAAAAATTTGCAACCAGAAACTGGCAGACATAGCATAAATCTCCACTGTGTTTTTCTGAAACCACCAAGCATAAGTGCCTCCTGGGTGAATATAGTTGCACTCTAGTTTAACCCTTATGTTTCCTGACCTTTATTAATTGCGGTGTAAGTACTGTAAGGACTCTAGATAGACATTCGCCTCCTTTCGCCTGATTTGACCATCTTCGGCCTCCTGGTTATGTCTACATATTCCAAGCACTGAAGCAAAGACTAAGTAGTTGGTATTTTCCATCTCCTCTAGTGATGGAGGAGGAATAGGAAAATTGTGTTGATTGTAAAATTTAAAAACCTGTGCAGCCAAAGGTAAAACAAAAATACACATTTTTCCACAAATGCACAAAAATTTGCAACCAGAAACTGACATACATAGCATGAATCCCCACTGTGTCTTTCTGAAACCACCAAGCATAAGTGCCTCCTAGGTGAATATCGTTGCACTTTAATGTAATCCCTATGTTTCCTGGCCTTTATTAATTGCAGGGTAGGTACTGAAAGGCCATGTTCACACGGCTTATTCCCGACGGATTTGTGAGCGCAATCCGGCTCACAATCCGCTGTGAATAGGGGCAGGAAGGGGGCGGGGCCAGAGGCGTGGCGGGGGCGCCGCTGCCCCGGCCCCAATAGACAATGCATTATCCACGGCCGCTTAGTGTTGAAGCCTATTGCGTGTTGGCTATCGATATCGATCGATAGTCGATTAGTCGGCCGCTAACGAAAGGTTTTTCGTATAGTGGCATCGATTATGAGCGATGACCAATAAGAGTGCTATTGGAGAGCAACTACACCTTCATTATTACACCCAAACAAGGCCTGGAGAAGCTGAAATTAACATCCACAGCAGTCAAATTGGATACGTGGCTACATCTATAGGCAACACACTTAGGTTATAAAGTCACAGAAAAAAAGTCAACAGAACCTTTCAATTCACTCTGTGGTGACTATAGAATTGCCTGTTTTTAAGATTTACGTAGATGCTCGTCAATGAACAAGAGCTAGGTGCCGCAAAAGTCAAAAAACACTAACTGTTATGTTTTTGGTATAAAAACTGTAAGTTTTTGCCACCTTTCAATTCACATCACCTGTGGTGAATATAGAATTGCGGTTTTAAGATTTGACGTAGATGCTGCTCGCGTCAATAAACAATGCTGGTTGCGACAAAAGTCAAAAACACGTAACTGTGAAGTTTTCCGTACGATACACGTATTTTTGGCAACAAACAACCTGTGCTGACTACAAGATTGCTGTATTGTAATATAACTGCAAGGTGGATAATCAACAGTCACCAGGTGGGTAATGGTAAAATTAAAATGATACACATATCGAAATGTATACTGATAATAAAAGTGGAGTTTTGCACCTAACAAAGAGACTGCAGTTACTAGAAATGATGTGTATCCGATATAAGTTCAGGCTGCCCGAATATCCAGGAAATATTTCAATAGCAAACTGTTAATAATAAAGATATTGCAGTGCAATGTCTACACTAAGTCTTGGTGAACTTTATCCAGTGTTTCTTTAAAGATAGAGCTTGTCTGTGTTCGCCCGCTGGCCCCCCCCCCCGCTTCCTCCCACCCCGCCGTGGAATTTACAGCGTAGATACGCTTTAAAAATTCTCTAGCTAACTACATAAAATGTCAAATCTCTAATCTAACTAAAATTGGGGGGAAGATCAATCAGCAAATAGTAGAGGTTTCTCTTGCAGAAATAACTAATTCGCTGAGCTGTTTGCACAGGCAGAGCGCACGTCCGTATCCCTATGAGACGCTGAGCAGACACTGAGGCTGAAACAGGGAAAACGCTGTTCTATGTAATTACGAGGTCATGTGATTTTTCAGCCCAATCGCAACCATACACATCCAATCATGACGTCGCACACACATCTCTACCCAGCTCTAGCTTCTGTAATCTCATTTGCTTGGTCCCGCCAAAATTACAGGAAGCTCCGAAAAAAGGCGCGATCTTAATAGATGATTCACAGATTTTAACCTTAATTATCGGCATGATCTGAAATTTTACGATCACCAAAAAACCCTTGCCGATTCAACTTTGCGATAAAAATCGCTCAACAACTAACGCACGTATTGCCCCTGGTATGTGCATGTCACTTCTCCCCCCCAGCGGATTCGCCGAGTCGTGGGAGGAGCACGGTTTCCACTGTTCACTATGAAAGCAGTGGATTACCGTAATGACTCCGTCGGATTGCGCCATACTGAAGCGCAAATCCGGCGCGCAGTACGGCGCCAATCCGCGGCAAAGTAAGCCGTGTGAACGAGGCCAAAGAACTCTAGATAGACATTTGCCTCTGCCCTGTTTTGACCATCTTTCAGAGCCCCCTGGTTATGTTGGCATATTCCAAGCACTGTGGCAGCTATAAAGTAGTCAGCACTTGCCATTTCCTCCAGTGATGGAGGAGGAAAAGGAAAATTGGTGTTGATAGTGTAGGCTAAAAATTTGTGCAGCTGAAGGAAAAAATGTTGCACAAATGAGCTCTGCACAAAACTTGCAACTAGAAAGCAGCATGCAAAACATCAACAATTTGCTCTTTTTTTCCAAATGAGCTCTGCACAAAAATTTGCAACCGGAAAGCAGCATAAAAACATCAGCAATTTACACATATTTGTGCAAATGAGGTTAGAAAAAAAAATTTGCAACCAAGAAGTGACATACAGTACATAGCTTAGGTTTACCTTTCTGCCTATTTGCAACCACCATGCATAAGTAGCTCCGTGTTTGATATAGTTGCACTCCAGCTTAACCTCTACATGTCTAGCCCTTTATTTGCTGAAGGGGAGTTAGTGTAAGAATTCTTGACAGAAATGTGCCCCCTAACCTACTTGACCATCTTCGAGAGCCCTCTGGTTATGTCCATCTATTCCGAGCACTAAAGCAGCCCGGAGCAGCCGGCCCCTGCCACATCTGTATTCCAGGGACAGAGGTTGTATATTGTATATGCTGTAAGTCTGTGCAGCTGAAGGTAAAAAAAATAAAAATACAAATGTTTCCACAAATGAGCGTTGCACAAAAATTTGCAACCAGAAACTTTCATACATAGCATGAATCCCCACTGTATCATACCACCAGCATAAAGTCCCCCCCTCCGGTGAACATAGTTGCACTCTAATTTAACCTTATGTTTTCACTGGACCATTATTAATGGCAGGGTAAAACTGTAAGAACTCTAGATAGACTTTCACCTCCACCCCAATTTAACCAATATGGCATTTGCCATCTCCTCCAGGATGGAGAGGAAAGGAAAGAGGTGTTGATTGTAAAGTCTAAAAAATCTGTGCAGCTAAAGGTAAAAAATGTTGCACAAATGAGCTTTGCATAAAATCTCCAACTAGAAAGCATGCATCAACAATTTGCTAATTTCTGCACAAATGAGGTTAAAAAAAAAACTCGCAACCACATACTGACATACAGTACATAGCATACGTTTACCTTTCTGACTTTTTTGCAACCACCAAGCATAAGTAGCTCAGGGTTTGATATAGCTGCACTCCAGTTTAACCTCTGCATGTCTTGCCCCTTATTTACTGCAGAGGTTGTAGACTGTATAGGCTAAAAATCTGTGCAGCTAAAGGAAAAAAAATGTTGCACAAATGAGCTTTGCACAAAATTTGCAACCAGAAAGCAGCAGGCAAAACAACAGAAATTTACACATATTGGTGCAAATAAGGTTAGAAAAAAAATTGCATCAAAGAACTGACATACAGTACATATCAAATACGTTTACCTTTTTTGCCTTTTGCAACCACCAGGCATAAGTAGCTCAGGGTTTGATGTAGCTGCAACTGCAGTTTAAATTCTACATGCTTTGCCCTTTTATTAACTGCAAGGGGTTATTGTAAGAACCTTGACAGAAATTTGCCCCTTAACCTACAGACCATCCTCGAGAGCTCCCTGGTTTATGTCCATCTATTCCGAGTCACTACATCTAGCCCTGAGCAGCCGACCCCTGCCATATCTGTATTCCAGGGACAGAGATTGTTATATTATAGAGCTGAAAGTCTGTGCAGCTGAAGGTAAAAAGAACCAACCCTTTCCGTGCAGTAAAAACGTCGCGATTTTATTAAATCATCTTTTTGCAGCCTATAGTAAAAAGGGTCCTTTATGTAGACGTATGAATGCCAAGCGAGCTGAATGCCGATATTTTTTCTCGATGAGGTTTTCTCTCAGGTTTCTTATGCCATTTTATTAGATTCATTAGGCTTCAATGTATGTTTTCCTTCGCATCGAATGTCCGCTCTACTGTAAAGCCTAAACAAAGTCCTACAGCTTAATTCAAACATAAATAAGCGAGCTTTTCCCTTTCACAGAATAAAGAGCATTATCTCGCCGGCCGCCTGGACAAGCCTCGCCACAATGTATCCGAGCGGAATAAAAGCCGGCCCTTGTGTTGATGAAGCAGCAATTTTTGCTCTTTGTTACATTGTGCCAGTAATTCTCCCACTGTACTTAATTTGTAATTGTATTTATGGAGCAACTCCATTACTACGAAACGATTTACCAGATAAAGCAAAATCCACGATTCACGAGACAAATTACTTTTTGTTGAAAATTTCATTTGTAAGGCATATGTAGTGACCAGGTGATGGTGATTAAGGGTATGTTCACATGTCCCGTTTTTTCAGATCCGTTTTTTTTCAGGACCCAAAAATGATCCAAAAACATATCTATCAATTGCAGTTTGATTTACATTATTTTCAATGTAAAACACGGCATCTCCAGGTTCAGACGAGTGATCGCTGCTGCGTGTTTACTTTGCGTCTTTCAATGCGTTTTTCGTGTTACCGCAAGTGAAATCCCGGTAGGAAACAATGGGGTGCACGTTTGGATCCGGAAAAACGATCCAAAAGCGCAACGTACTTTTGGGTACATTTTGGATGCGCTTTTGATAATGAAGAGCGCATCTAAAAAATGCATTGGATTAAAATTGGAAGTGTAATACACTAAATTGGCCCCTAGAGGTCTCATTTAATCTAGAAAAACTGTTTTTGAATCTTTAGTAACCCCAATGACCAATAGAGGAGCTAACAGCATTTTAACATGTGTTTTCAGATGAAGCCCAATAGAGGGTGCTTGCAGCATTTTATACATGTTTTAATTCTGGGTAAATCCCTTTTTTATTATGTATTGAATTATATAAAAGCAGTTTATTAGGATATAATGGGGTATTTATAGAAATTATACAATTTTTTACTAATAAATTATTTAATGTTTTAGATAATAGTTTATTAAAAATGTTTGAGTGGTTTAAGTATCAGATTACAAAAACCACTAAAACATTCTATACATAAACATTTATCTAAAAAAATTATAAATTTTATTAATAATAACTTCTATAATATCTATAAACACCGCTCTACATTGGGGGGGGGTTTATTCGTATACTAAAAACTGATATTTATATAATTCTATATAAAAAGTTGAATTAAAATTAAACACAGTAAAATGCTTGCAGTTATAGCACCCTCTACTAGGCATCCTAGAAAACACATGTAAAATGCTTGCATTTATAGCGTCCTCTATTAGGCTTCCTAGGAAGCAAATGTAAAATGCTTGCAGTTATAGCGCCCTATATTAGGCATCCTATGAAACACATGTAAAATGCTGTGAGCTCCCCATAGTGGGTTTCCTAATGTAGGTCATTAGGTTACTAAAGTTCAAACAGTTCTTCTAGATCAAATGAGACCTCTAGGGGCCGATCTAGTAAACTTACATACCCCTCCACATACAGATGTAAGTGGTAACGTATAATTACAAATTCTACCTTTTCAAACTACAACCTGTGTATTATATATTGAAAAACAGAAATACAAAAAACACGCATGCAAAACGCATGCAAAACCATCCAAAAAATCATCAGCTGCCTGCGTTTTTTTGGATATCTTTTTGGGATGCAGTTTGGATGCAGTTATCAATGCGTTGTTATTCTAGTGAAAAATGGTCAAAAAATGGATCCATATTGTCGTGTGAACATACCCATAGGGCGACATGTATGAACGGGCTTTACGCCTGTTTTTTGGCATATACTGCGCCTCCCGGCCCGAATCCTGCTGTCGGACGCGGGGATTCAGTGTTAGGCGCAGCGTTCACTGCACTTTCATCAGCTGTCCCCGCATTAGAAGCGGCGGGCAGTGGGCGCGGTGTGGGCGCGGTTTAGGCGTTCCGGGGTGGGACGCGGCACGCTTGAAAACTCCGAGGCATGTACGATGGCGAGTCGACAAAGTGCGGCGCAATGCAGCGCTCGGCAGCTCCAACAGGCAGACCTGTTTTTTTTTGGTCAAAATGCTCCGTCAGAGGCGAAGTGAAGCAGGATCGGACATGCGAGTGAAAGCATCAGAAGATCGCGACAGAAATCTCGGCGCTCCGCTCCGTGCAGCAGGATTATGATTCCAAACAAATCGCATTTATAAAGGCGGAAAACAGTGTCAGAAAAAGAGCTGAACCTCAGAAATAAACATAATAGAAAAAAAAATCACTTTCCAAAACTCTAGAACGGCGCAATATCAAGAATTATGATATTGTAAATTGCCAGGAAATACATTAATTCAAATTCTGAAAGCTATTCTCCGTGTCGGGCATAAACCAGCCAATCAGAATAGAAGCGACAGTGAAGGCATTAAACCTATGGGAAGGCTAGACCAATCAGAATCCACGCGGGAGCAGTTCAAAATACAGTAAAAAATGCTGAAGAAGAGCTGATTGTTAAGCTACCTGGGGGACTTGGCTAGCTCAGCCAATCAGAATAGGAGCGACAGAGACCCATTAAAACCT
The DNA here is from genome assembly GCA_025379985.1 of Phyllomedusa bahiana. Taxonomy (NCBI): domain Eukaryota; kingdom Metazoa; phylum Chordata; class Amphibia; order Anura; family Hylidae; genus Phyllomedusa; species Phyllomedusa bahiana. The sequence continues at coordinate 7,199 of JAODAL010024202.1, read as the reverse complement.
ATGGAGAAACTATTGACCAATCATAATAGAGCGAACAAAGACCCATTCTAGTCTATGGAGAAGTTTAGAACCAATCAGAATCCACCGGCGATAATTCAAGATACAGTAAAAAAGACAGAAAAAGCTGATTGGCTGAGCTAGCGGGGTCTTTGGCAATCCCAGCCAATCAGAGGCGCGAGCGACTTCTCACCATTATAGTGTCTATGAGAGATGGGCGCACTGAAATCTCTGCGCTCAGCGCCCGTGCGGCGATGAAGTATTAATTCAAAAAATCTTTTTTATTAAGTGTTAAACATTATCAGAATAAAGACAGAAACCCTTCTTTTTTTTTTTGCTTCTATTAACAAAAAAACAGTTAAAAACCCAAGACAACGCGTTTGTCGCCGAGACTCGGCGCTACATAGGGAATTGCAATAGAAGAATTGCCGGGAAATACAGTAATTTCAAATTGTTTTAAGCTCTTCTCATGGCTCGGCAATAAACCAGAATAGGAGCGACAATGTTCCCATTATATCCTATGGAGAAAAATTTGACCAATCATATTCTAAAGCGGGACAGTTCCTACAATCCAATAAAAAGGTGCAGAAACGACTATTGTTGAAGCTGCGGGGGCTCGTCCGCTTAGCCATACAGAGCACAGCTATCTTTCTCATAGAGGTCTATGGGGGAAAAGAAATTCTGATCGCGTCTGTGATTGCAAAGTTAAAGAGCCCATTATTTGGACCAATGGAGAGCGACGCGACGCTCCTATGGGTTTTCTAATTGCAATCTAGAAAATAAAACTGAACTAGGCCGAAATCAATTTATAAGACGACAGAAGTTTGTCCCCGATGTGTATATAAAACAAAAATAATATGGGGGGTACCGAAAAAAAAATATTAAATCAATAAAATCATGTTTATTTCTTTATTTTCGTTGCACCCATACTATTGGATCCTTGGCTAACTTAAATAAAGAAATAAACCTGATTTATTGATTTAATAATTTTTTTAATATATTTTTTATAAAGGCGATTTTTGATTCATCCTCCGTACCGACATCTGAATTGAATTCCCCGCTGTTCCAGCCTGTCTCGCATCGAACTGTTTTCGGCGCATAGACCCCACTGCGCCCATGTCCCCGCACTGGCGCCCCACACAACAGACAGCGCTCGGACTTTGGCATCTATTAGAGCGTCTGCCCCCGGCCACCCGACATAAAGCAGCGCAATTCCCCGGAAATCTGGCGAATAGGTGCGCTCCGTACCCGGCGATCTACATACATGTCGCCCATAGTTGTTAAAATTGAATAGTCTGATTCCACAACCTCAAAACAAAAGATAGGAAATTTAGTAAAGAAAAAAAATCAGGTTATCCCGCAATGAGTGCCCAAATGGGCCTTGTCAGTTCGCCACACAACCGAGATTTGGACCAACCATTGAATAAATTGATGAACAAAACCCACACTATCAAATTTTCTTTCAAAAATATCCCTATCCAGAAACGGGTTAGAGTTGTTAAAGGTGCATTCGGGGGTTAACTAATTGGTTTGACAGCCTTGTCCATGTGGTTCTGTTGCTTCACAACACAGAAATATTGACAATAACAGATACACCAGCCCAGAAGTTAAATGGGTTTTACCACGAAGTAAAATTGATGTGGGAAGTTTGCAAATTAAATGATAAACATTTTCACCATTCATCATTATTAAAAAGTCTGCACTGTTTTTGTTTCAGCTGCTTTTTTAGCAATCTATTGTTTATAGCCCATCTCTAGGTGAATTCGACCAGGATAGAGCTCTCACTCCTGGTCATACATGATCAGACATCACCTCCACTCTGAGCAGCTACTGATGTTGAAAACCGCCAGGTGCTGTCATGTCACTTGCTTCTCCCAGTCCTCTGTAGCTCCCTAGTACACACACTCTCACTGGCTAGATAGAATGAGTTCACCCTACTAGGTGATTGTCATTCTAATTCCTGTCCTCTGTATTTCTTGTAATCACACACAACTCACTGCAGAGCGAGAGTTCAACCCCATTGCATTCATCTACTCCGTCCTTCTGTAATCCCGTAGTAATCCCACACACTCACTACTGTTCAATGTGCTTCAACCCCAAGTCTGTCATTCACTCCCATTCTCTGTACTCATTATTTAATCACACACACTCATTGCTGAGCAAGTGTTCACCCCAGTTGCTTCATGTCTACTCCTGTCCTCTGTATTCTTATAATCACACACACCCTGCACTGCTGAACGAAGTACAACCCCAGTGCCTGTCATCTACTCCTTGTCCCTCTGTAATTTCTTAGTAATCACACACACTCACCTGACAGAGCGATGTTCCAAACCCCAATGTGCTTGCATTTCTAATTCCTGTCCCCTCTGTACCCTTCGTAATCACACACACTCACTACAAGCGAATGTTCAACCCCAGTACTGTCATTTCTACTCTGGTCCTCTGTTATCCTTATAATCACACACACTCACGCTGAACGCATGTTCTACCCCAGGTCTGTCATTCTACTCCTGACCCTGTTATTTCTTAGTAATCACACACACTTACGGACAAGCGATGGTTCAAAACCCCATGTGCTTTTCATTCTCTTCCAGTCCTCTGTAATCCTTAGAAATCACACACAGACTCACTAATCCAACTGAGCAATGTCAACCACCCCAGGTTCTGTCATTACAACACTCGCCTCTGTTCGCCATAGTAATCACACCACACTCCACGTCTGACGAAATGGTCAACCCCAGGATGCTTCATTCTGACTCTCGTCCTCTGTAACTCCTTAGTAATCACACACACTTCACTGCGGAGTCGAGATGTCTCAACCCCAGTGCTTTCAATCTACTCTGTCCCTGTATTCCTTAGTAATCAACACACACTCATTGCTGAGCAAGTATTCACCCCCAGGTGCTGTCATACTACCCCATCCTCGTACCTCCCTGAGTAATCACACACACTCACTGCAGAATGAGTGTTGAGAACCCCAGGTGCTGTCCTTCTACTCCCATCCTCTGTATCTCCTTAGTAAACACACAGACACTCACTGCAGATCGAAGTGTTCAACCCCATTATTCACTCTACTTCCCAGTCCTCTGTAGCTCTCCTTAGTAATCTCACACACTCCACTGCTGAACAGCTTTCAACCCCTGGTGCTGTCATTTCTAATCCCGTCCTCGAAACTCCTTATAATCCCACACACTCACTGCTGAGCGAGTGTTCAACCCCAGTTTGCTATATATTTACTCCTTCCGCTGTACTCCTTAGAATCCCACAATACCATTGCTGGGCAGATTCAACCCCAGGTGCTTTCATTCTACTCCCATTCTCGTGTACTCCAAAGTAATCAATCTCACTCCCTGCTGAGCAATGATTCAACCCCGGGTGCTGTCATTCTACCTCGGCCTCTGTACTCCTTTGTAACACACACACCGCACTGCAGACGAGTTCAACCCCCAGTGTTGCACGCTACTCCCGTCCTCTGTAACTCCTTAGTAACACACACACGTCACTGCTGAACGAGTGTTCAACCCCAGTTGCTGTCTTTCAACCCCTGTCCTCTGTACTCCTTATAATTCCCACAACACTCACTGCGTGATCGATGTTCAACCCCAGGTCTATTATTTACTCATTCCTCTTACTGCCTTAAGTAATTCCCCCACATACTCATTGCAGACCGGTTTTCAACCATGTTTGTCACTCCTACTTCGCCGTTTCGTCTGTACTCCCTTAGTAACACACACACACACTCACGCTGAACTGAGTGTTCAACCCCAGTCTGTCATACTACTCCCTATCCTCTGTACTCCTAGTAATCCCACACACTCACTGCTGAACGAGTGTTTCAACCCCAGGTGCTGTCGAATATCTACTCCCGACCTCAGTACTCCTTAAAATCCCACAGCACTCACTGATGCTGAGCGATGTTTCAACCCCATGTGCTATAATTTTACTCCTGTTCCATCGTAACTCGTAGCTATCACCACTTACTCATTGCTGGGCGTGAGTGTTCCAACCCCAGGTGCTTTCATTCTACTTCCCTTCCCTGTACACTAATAATCACCACACACTCACTGCTGAGCGAGTGTTTTCAACCCCAGGTGTTATTCAGTCTTAACTTCCCGTACCTCTGAGACCCCTTGTAATCGACTACACCCCACATCATGTAAATCGAGTGTATCAACCCCAGTGCTGTCATTCAATCTCCCGTCCACTGTGACTCCTTAAAATCACACACCCTCACTGCTAAGCGAGTGTTTCAAACCCCATGCTATTATTTTTACTCCTTCCTCTGTACTCCTTAGTAATCCCACATACTCAGATGCTGGCGAGTGTTCAACCCCAGTGCTTTTCTTCTACTCCCGTTCTCTGTACTCCTTAGTAGATCACACACACTCACAGCATGAGCGAGTTTTCAACCCAGGTGCATTCTATCAACTCCTGTTCTCTGTACTCTTAGTTAATCCCCACACACGACATTGCTAAGCAAGTTGATCAATCTTACTCCTTATAATTTGAGATCGATACAGTGGCAAGATAAAAAAAAAACAAAGAAAGAAAACCTCACTCAAGGTCTTGTGCGATTGAAAAAAGAAAAAATTCCAAAAGATTTGGTTCCAGCAGTGGATTTGAACCTAGAACCCTTGTTCGTGTAGGCATAAACTTTACATCTGAAGCTACAATGTACTACTCACCAGCCGTACGAAACAGACCTTTCTTTGACTAGAGAGAGGAAGGCCTCGTGATCGTCATCCTCTGGGTCACATGATATGCAATTCAAACAAATCACACACGCCCCCTACAGAGAATCACAAGAGCTGAAGAGCAGGAAGCAGGAGAGTTATGAAATGATATTGTGGCAAACCCATTTAAGCTACAACGGGGGAGCATCGAGACGACCGGACCAGTAGTGATACCTCTATATCCTTTAAACAACCCAAACCCAGTTTGTGCTTTAGAATCGAGTTTTAGAAAAATTTTTTGCAACGTAACTTGTATATGTCCTAATTTATTGGAAAAAACTGAAAGTGTGTGATTACACAGCCGTCAAAATACTAATAGAAAGTTTTAAAAGAAAATGTTCAGATTATCCCCCAGTTGTTGCTTAAATGGGCCTGTTCGGTTCAACTCAGATTTTTCCACCAAACATTTGAACAAATTAGAATTTGGTTTGTCCTAAACTCAAATTTTATTCCCCAAACCCAAAATCCTTTCTAAAAAAGAATTTAGGGTTAAAAAAGGGGTTTTGGGGGAACTTATTGGTCTATATTCTGTCCAATGTTGGGTTTGGTTTTTTCAACAAAACCCAAATTTTCGGTAAAAAATGACACCAGCGGGGCGTTGATCTAAATTTGGCTACAATAAAACTTTGTTTCCGGACCGTAAGCTACCCATAGTACCTTTTAAAACCCCCAACGAGCGCACCGCTTTTTTCGGCGGCATTTCAGGTCGTTCGTTTCTGCAGCACTCTTTTAAAGCCGCAGCAACGGAAATTGCGGGCCCGGGGCCCCCCCAGCTGTGGGGGATGGGGGTTACTACAAAGCCCTGACCCAACATCCCTTTGGGGCACCAGGGAGCGGGGGGAAACCCCGCAACCCGGTGCTTTTAACCCCTTTTATTCGGGTGGGGTTTTTTCCCGCCCGGGAAAACGAATGGTTTTCCCCGCTCTTCGGGGGATCGGAACACCTGGTGACCCAAAAAGAGCCCGGGGGGGCACTGCACGAGCCTGGGGGCCAAGGGGGCCCCCCCACTGTTGTTTTCAAGCCAGGCCTGGAGGAAAACTGTGTCTTTCCATCACTGCCTTGCAAAGTGACACAGTTTGAATGTATTACATATATGAATAGCAAAAACATTAAAATTTTAAAAAAAAAAAAAAATTTTTTAAAACATTCCCCTTTAGGGGGTTTTAAAAAAAAAAAAAAAAAAAAAAAACAGAAAAAGTGTAAAAAAAAAATAAAAAAAAAGGGGAAAAAAAAAAAATAAAATATTTTATAAAAAAAATTTTTTTGCTAATTACAACACAAAAAAACCCCCCACATATTAGTACCCCACAACCGCAAAAAACCCGTAGAATTTTAATTAACAAATTTTTTAAGTTGGAAATTGAATGGTGAAAAAAAAAAATGTAAAAACCCAAAAAAATTTTAACAAATTTTTTTTTTTAAAAAAAACTGCAATTTTTATAACAAAATTAAAAAAAATTCCCCCATAAAGTAAACTTTTTCCCAATAAAACAGGGCCTCAAAACAAAGCTCATTGAAAAAAAAAAAAGTTACAAATGTTAAACGCGAGGGGCCAAAAAAAAAAAAATGTCGGTCAATTAAATACTTTTTAGGTGGGTTTGGTTTAAGGGGGTTAAAAAACCTTTTTTTTTTTAAAAAATTGTTAATTTAAGTATGAGTACAGCCTTCAAAACCGATTTTTTTTTAAAGAAAAAAGATAACCCTACTATGCTGTTCATGCCCCCGTTCGGGGTCGTCCACAGTTTTGAACCCTTAAGCCAAAAAACCCTGAAAAATATTAAAGACCGAAATTTTTTTTTTTTTTGCCTCCTTCTTTCAACAGTTGTAACTTTTTCATTTTTTTCAATGACGCATTGGGTGAGGGGCTGTTTTATTAGAGACAAATTTACTTTATGGGGGAATAGTTTAAGTTCACTTAAAATAATTCAGATTTTTTTTTTTTTTTTTAATTTTTTTTTACACCATTCACTTTTCAACAATAATTGTTGATTAATTCTACGTTTTTACGGTTGGGGAACCTGATATGTTTAGGTTTTTTGTGTGGTAATAAATGCAAAATTTTTTTATTAATTATTTATTTTATTTTTTTTATTTTTTTATTATTTTTTTTTCACTTTTTTAAATTTTTTTACTTTTTTTTTTTAATCCCCTGAAGGGAACTGTGTTTTTTTTTTTTTAAAAAAACTTGTAATTTAGCCCATTCATTAGCTAATACATTTTAAAACTTTCGTTTGACCAAGGCGTGATCAGGGCGCTTACAGTTTCCCGGTCATGGGTTGTTACACAGACAGCCCTGGGGCCACTCTAGGTCCCCAGGGGTGACGTGCAGCCGTTCCCCCGGGGTCTCGGGGAACGGGTATTCCGACACCCCAAGCAGGGGAACCATTTGATTGCCGGGAACGCACCGCCGCAATTAAAGGGTCAAACACCGGGGCGGGGGTTTCCCCCCGCTTCCCCTGGCAAAATGAA